>PVJO010002512.1:8956-142195 GCA_004026905.1 Hystrix cristata | reverse complement strand
AGATGTTAGTCCTTTGTCAGAGGAATAGCTGGCAAAAATTTTTTCCCACTTTGTGGGTTGTCTCTTCACTCTGTTGGTAGTTTCTTTTGCTGTGCAAAAGCTTTTTAATAAGATCAGGTCCCAGTTGTTGATTCTTTGTGATATTTCCTGAGTAACTGGGGATTTGTTCATAAAGTCCTTGCCTACACCTATGTCTTCAAGAGTTCTACCTATTCTATCTTCCAACAGATTTAGTGTTTCTGTTTTAATATTTAGATCTTTGATCCAGTTTGATTTTAGCTTAGTGCATGGAGAAAGATACAGGTCTAGTTTTAACCTTTGGGATGTGGAGAGCCAGTTTTTCCAGCACCATTTATTAAAGAGGCTATCTTCCTTCCAGTGAGGTTGCTTGGCCCCTTTACGAAAGATAAGGTGACTGAGAGTGTTTGGATCTTTTTCTTCATCTTATAATATGTTCCATTGGTCCTGGGGTCTGGCTTTTTGCCAGTACCATGCTGTTTTTATTACAGTAGCTTTGTAATATAGTTTTAGGTCAGGGATTGTGAATGGCCCCTGCTTTGCTTTTGTTGCCCAGAATTGCTTTTGCTATTCTAGGTTTCTTTTGGTTCCAAATGAATTTTAGGATTGTCTTCTCTAATTCTGTGAGGTATGCTATTGGTAATTTAATCCAAATGTACTTTGAAAAAGAATTACAGCTAAAACTTTTAAAACCTAGCCCTCTCAATATTTAGACTATTGCTCTTTCTTGTGAATTTTCTATGTACATAAACTTATTAAAACTTATGCATTAAAACTTCCTAAATACATAAACTTATAAACAGTAACTTATTCTGATGTATTCTATTGGTTTGAGATCTGCAACAAGCAGCTATAGCATTTCTGAATCGGGCCTCAGATACAGATACTGTGTAACTTACAAAGGGGTTATATCCTGATAAGCAAATCACAAATTGAAAATATCATAAATATCAAATTGAAAATAACGCAAATCAAAGATGCATTTACTACACTTAACCCCCAAACAGCCTAGCTCAGCCCAACAGAACACTGGAGCGAATGGGCTGTACCCTGCTGTGATCATGTGGCTGGTAGAAAGATGTGACATGCTGCTGCTGCCCGGCAGGGAAAGAGAGCCTGGTACAGCATGCATATGGCTCGCCCAGGAGAAGATCAAAGTTCAAACTCCAAAGGGCCATTTCTATCGGATGCTTATGGCTTCACACCATCTCCTCAATTAAAAAACCCTAAGTCAAAACATTGTTAATCAGGGACCCCTGTACCTACAGATCCTGCTAGTCTAACCATACTCTGTGAGAGAAAACTCCTTCTCTGTGTGGCTTCCTGTGTGATTCCTAGCACAGTACCCACAGGTAAAGAAGTTGTTGCATCCAGCCTCTCCTACAACCAAGAAACAGTCACAATACCTGGTGGGCCTGTTTGGATTTTGGACGCATTGGGTGTGTTACTCTGGCCTGTTAACTGAGTGACTCAGAAAGCTGCTAGTAGTGCGTGGGACCCTGCATGAGACAAGTCTCTGCAGTAGCTCCAGGTGGCTGTGCAGGCTGCTTTGCCACTTGAGCCACATGATCCAGTGTGTTCAATATTGTTAGAGGTGTTAAACATTTGTTAAATAAATGTTTGAACATGTATGAGATGATATTAGAATTTCATTTACTTACAAGTACCAGAAAACCTTTCTAAGATGGCTTAAACAAGTAGTTAGTTCTTTTTCCTCAGATAGCTAGAAGTCTGGAGGTGAGAAGGTATTCTAGAACTTCACCTAAAACAGGCTCCTCTGTCTTCTGGGCCTTCACCCTGCATCTCTAAGGTGCTGAACTTGCCTGTGTTTCAGCAGAACGAAGCACAGAAAACCGAGTACCCACTGTGCCTGTCCATTTTGCTAATCAAAAATAGCTTTTCTGGAAGTTCCACCCAGTAGATTTCTTATACCTCTTTTCCAGAATTATCTTATATAACCATTCTACCAACAAGGAAACCAAAACACCTAGTGTTTTACTGGACATGTCGCCCATGTAACAAGATAGGAATTCTGCGAGTAAGAGAGGAGAATGGATGTCGGATGAGCAAATAGAATCAGTCATAGCATGCTTTATGAGTCAGAGATTGTTTCTAAATGGGTTGTTTTCGTTTGGTTGGTTTACCAAAAGAGCAGTAGATAATGCATGGAGTCGAGGGGAACTTTTTAAAATGCTGGATTGCATGGCCTACCCCAAGAAATGCTACTACAGTTGTTCTTCTGCATCCTGGTATTCTGCATCCACAGATAAAACTAACTGCAGATCAAAAATATTCAAAAGTGTTATGAATATACTGAATATGTATGGGCTTATTTTCCTGGTATTATTCCCTATACAAAGCAGTACAATTATTTACATAGCATTTACACTGCATGAGATTTCATTAAGTAATCTAGAGATGATTTAAAGTACACAGGAAGATGTATGTAAATGATACGTGAAAACTATCCCATTTTATATAAGGAACTTGAGCGTGTGCAGATTTTGGTATTCGGGGTCTGAACTAACTCTGCCTGGGTATGGCGAGAAGATTGTACTCAGGGCGAGGGTGAATCTATAAATTTGAATTATACACTGACCATCCAGGTCATTTGAATGCAGGTGAATGCCGGAGGACATTTTGAGAAACACTAATTTGGAGTAGTTTGGTGAAAATGCCTTTATTCTATTCCAAACAGATTTCTGCCTCACTCCTCCTGAGACTAGTACTTTATTAACTTTCTACTTGGGTCAATACAAATCAGTAGTATTATCTTAGAAGATAATACTACTAGTTGTACTAAGATAATACAAGTCAGTGTATTATCTTAGAAGTCATCAGTTAGAGCTTTTTACTGAGGTGCCACTCCTTGAAATGCTTTCATCGTGGTTTTTTTTCTCTAATTGTTGTTAATGTTGAAATGTTTATTGTCACTGATTACAAATCACTGAAGTGTATTTTATTAGGTAAGTCATTACAGTTACCATTTCCTGGATAATTTGGGCAGTATGCATTTTCACCAAACAGTGAAAAATTACTAGTCACCCAAATCATGCAGTGATTGTCAGGCATCAATTTTTTTTTCATGCTTTCACTATTGTTTTCCCCAAGTCGGCTCCTTTGGCATTCCCATAAATGCAGCTGGCATGTTTTCAGCTCCTCTGCCAGGTGTTCATGGTACAGATTTCACCTCAGGAAGTGGGCTGGCGTTTTATATGTAGAGATGGCCCACCGATGGCAGTTCTTCCAGACATCTTCCTCTGGGGAAAGGCATTTGAAAACACTCCATCTACATGATCAAAGTACTCATCATCACCATCAGGAGAGGTTTTTCTCAAAGCTTCTTCCAAAGACTTCACTGTCTTCTAGCAAAAGGTAGCATCAATCAGAGCTCTTTAAGACAAGCAGTCTTTTCCTCAGTCCCTGCAGCTCCCACAGCTCCACCGCCCCTGAGCTTGGCTCTCTGCCTCCAGCAGAGCCTGCTGCTCCTGCTGCTGCCTTAGTCAATGCTGTTTCTCCACTCTCAGCACCACGGATGTCAAGCAGTGAAAGCAGGGAGTCAGGCCTGGCACGCTGACTGTGCTCACAAATGCAGACAGTGCTGACAGATCTGGCCACCTTGGGCAGCTTTCCAGCCCTTTCCCAATAGAAATGGAGTACACTGTCCCACCTAGTTGTGTTTTCCATCCCCCCCACTTTTCAATGTTGAATGTTTGTTTGGTTTTTTGAGACAGGGCCTCCCAGAGTTCAGTGGGGCCTGAGCGCAGGCTAACACAAAACTGCAATAGCGATCCTCCCACCTCAGCCTCCTGAGTCCTGCGTTATAGGCGTGTGTCACCATGCTTTGGCCTCTTGGTCTGTTTTTCTGATGATTATCACCATGTTTCTAAATAACATGCTAACAGTGGCCATCCATTTCTTTTTCTTTTTTCCACTTCTGGGCAATACCTATCAACATCCTGCCTTGGAGGAGAAGAGTTTGGTGCCTTTACACTGCCCTCACTCCATTCCACATTCACTTCCTTTTTTTAACTTTATTTTTATTAGTACATACTTGCCATGCATATTGATCACATTCATCATAGGGAATCTGGAACTGTATACAATATATCTTAATTCTTCTTTTTCATTCTCATTCCCCGCCCTTTCTGTCAACTCTTCTTCCTCTTCCCATTTACAAAAGCTTTGTTTCCATTTTTTCGCTCCATTCTCTTTTTCTTTTCCTTTTCCCCTTTCCCTTCTTCCCCTTCCCATATCAACATGTTCTTCCTACTTCCCAATATCTGTGCTCCATTGTGCTCATGTTTGCCCTTTGGGTTCCTCACACATGAGAAACAATGCAATATTTAAACTTGTATGTTTGATTTATTTCATTTAAGGTACACCCATTTTCCTATAAATGACTCAAATTTATCCTTCTTTATGGCAGAGTAGTACTCCACTGTAAATAAATACCACCTTTTCTTTATTCATTCATCCACTGATGGGCATATGGGCTGTTTCCAAGATTTAACTATTATAAATTGTGCTGCTATAAAATGGGTATGCATATGTCATTGGTGTGATGCTTTTAACTCTTTCAGGAAGATACCTAGAAGGGGAAGAGCTGGGTCAAATGGAACATCTAGTTTAGTATTTTGAGGAATCTGCATGTTGATTTCCACAGTGGTTTACCAGTGTATACTCCACCAGGAATGCAGAAGGGTTCTTTTTTCCTCCACAGCCTTGCCAGCATTTGTTATTGTTTGATTTCTTGATAATAGCCATTTTTTCTGGAATGAGACAGAATCTCAGTGTTGTTTTAATTTGCATTTCTCAAATGACCAGTGATGCTGAGCATTTTTCATATACTTATTTGCTGTTTGTACTTCTTCATCTGAGAAGTATCTATTCTTTTTATATTCTAGATCTTAGCCCTTTGTCTGAGGACTAGCTGGTAAAAAATTTTCTCCCATTCTGTGGGTTGTCTCTTCACTCAGTTGGTGGTTTCTTTTGCTGTGCAAAAGCTTCTTAATTTGATGTGATCCCACTTGTTGACGCTTTGTGATATTTCCTGCACAGTTGGAGTTTTGTTCATAAAGTCTTTGCCTACACTTGTGTCTTCAAGAGTTTTGCTTATTCTATCTTTCAGCAGATTATGTGTTTCTGTTTTTATATTTAGATCTTTGATCCATTTCGATTTTAGTTCAGTGCATGATGAGAGATCTGGGTCTAGGTTTAATTTTTGGCACATGGAAAGTCAGTTTTCTCAGCACCATTTATTAAAGAGGCTATCTTTCTTCCAGTGAAGGTGTTTGGCCCCTTTGTCAAAGATAAAGTAGCTGAGTGTGCTTGGAGCTGTTTCTGCATCTTCTGTTCTGTTCCATTGGTCCTCAGGTCTGTTTTTCGGCCAGTACTATGCTGTTTTTATCACAGTAGCTTTGAAGTAAAACTTCAAGTCGGGGACTGTGATGCCCCTTGTCTTGTCCTTGTTGGCTAGAATTGCTTTTGCTATTCTAGGTCTCTTATGGTTCTAAGTGAATTTTAGGATTGTTTTCTCTAATTCTGTGAGGTATGCCATTTGTATTTTGATTGGGATTGCATTAAAGGGCCCCATGACAACTGTATTAGTATGCATTTGATTCTTCATATCCATTAGTGTTTCTTTTATATAGTTGAGTGTGCTGGTATTTGGTGCATATATATTAACAATTGTTATTGCTTCATTGATTCCAATTAATCTTACATTAGTCTTCTTTGCATCATCTAAAAGCTGCTGGATTGATTTTTTTGTGGTCCATTCCTACTTTTAAGAGGTCTTTCATTTGATGATCTCCAACAACAGCCATGTCTTCTCGATCTGATAGTCTATCTTAACATTGGCTAATTCTGCTGCATACACATTCAGTAAAATTTTAACTTCCTGGATTTCTATTTGAGTCTCTTTTATGGAACCCAGTTCTTTTCTATGTTGGGTATTCATAATTTCCATGTCTTTCTTAGTCTCTCTATTTTTTTTGTCTGTATTTTCTCTAGATTTACTAATCATTTCCTTCAACATGGTCATCATCGTATTAACTGTCTCTGTTTTTTTGTCAAAAGACATTGATCTGTTTTGTTACTTCACTGCGACCATTTCATAAAATTCAGTTGGGAGGTTTTTCATTTCTTCTACCTCAAAGGCCCCTGGATTTGTGTTGGGCAAGCTGGAGGTCTGGGGTTGCATCTTGCTTCCTTTTTTCTCATTTTCCATTTTTTTGTTTGTTTTCCGTATTGATGCTTATAAATGGCTTATGGTAGGTAGCTTTATTACTAGTATTGAGACCTCTTTAGGAAATGACTACTTTTCAAAGATTTGTTTTAGGCATAACTGGCTTTTGTGTTGTTTTGGCTTTTGAGTCGGCCCCAAGATTCTGTCTTTCAATTTAGTAGTCATGAGACGTTGCTGCCTGTTTGGACTAGTGCCAAGTTCTTTGGTACTGCACCGTAGTATTATCTATGACCCCCAGATAATCTAGGTATTGGCATACAAGGAAGATCAATTGATCACAACAACAAAGTTGCCTTGGCTAAAGTACTACAGTCAGTAACAATGGTAGCATCAAGCACAGACTAGAAAATTGCAAACTGTAGTAACTATTTGCCACCTTTAACCATAGGTATAAGATTTATAGTTATGTAACAAAGTCTAAGATAAATTAGAAAATTATATACAGTACGTATCTACTCAATAGAGCAACTTTACCTTAAGGGGAGAAAATTTTAAAGAGATAAGAGGGAAAATAGAGAAATAAAAGAGGAAGAGATTAGAAGAAAGGCTGAAGGACAAAGGAAGATTGTCCAGGCCTCCAGAAACTGGTGAAGGGCATGACTCTGCTGTTGCTGGTAGACAAAGCCCATCAGAGCCCAGATCTGTGCTGGACAATTCCAGCAAGCCTGTAGTAGGATTAGAATGGGTGCTGGATAATCTTAGCAAGCCTAAGTAGAAATGGGGTGGGGTGCTTTCAAATCCACAGAAGTTCAGACTGATCCTGGCCTCTGATTGTGGGGTTGGAGCCTGACTCATTCAGCCTGCAACACTCTGGGTGTCTCTTGCTGGCCTGAGCCTGGCTCCCTGATCCTAGACAACTCTCACAGTTGTGGCCTCACCCAGTCACTCTGGGATTTCAACACTGTGAGCCCTGAGAGGAAGCCAACCCACAGCTGCTCAATTGGTCCCTCCCTAAAATGGCATCTGGCCAGGCACCCTCTCCACGGGACATGGCATCTCTTGGACTGGAGTCATTCACCAGCTGTTGTAGTGTGCAGCATCCATGGTTCTGTTCCACTGGTGTGTTTCTCCCTGTAGGCCTCTGAAGTCACTCACCCTCACTGGGTCTGTGTAGATTTGATCCTCCTCTCTCATGCCACCAGCCAGGAGCCAGGAAGAAAGTGCACTTTGCCCCCTTCTTTTTCTCTGTTGAGGCCTTCTCTTCACTTTCTCTGTGGGCTCAAATTTTCCCTTCAGATCCTTCCCGGGTCCCAGGGCTTCACCTCCCTGGGCATACAAGGAAGATCAATTTCTTTCTTTCTTTTCTTCCCCAAGTTGTTATTTTCCAGGGTCTGGATTCTGAATCTTGGGGAGGTTGATTTGCTGCTGTTACCACTCTACCATCTTCCCAGAAGCTTCTCACTTCCTTTTTTGAGAACTTTCATATACGTATATGTTAATGTTGTGACGCATCACTGGTTGGTGTTCACATCACAATGACTGTTAAACATTATTCACAACCAGGTATGTAACATACCTTGATTTTTACCCTTCCTTTCTTCACCAACCTTTCTGTTTCTCCTGGAGTTCATGATTGCTATGCTTTCTTCAGTTTTTTAGTGTTTTGAGTATTCATCATTGACTCTTGCTTCAACTTTGAAAGAATGGCAGAATGTCTCTCAAGAAAGCCAAATGTCAAGAAATTAATCAGGTTCCCCCCTGCCTTGGAAGCATCCCCACTCAGTCATCCATATTCTGGGCCTAGATATTATTTGTGGGCCCCTAATGATACTAGGAGCACCCCTTACTGCCCACCCCCAGAATTGTGGTGGGTTCCTTTTTCCTGGGTTCCTTGCCGTCTCATTCCTTGGTTATGCCAGAGCATCATTTCCTGCAAAAGGGCACAAGGAGTCAGGGGCAGACTTATCCTGGAGTCAAGGAAACTCATGGGGCCTGCTGCATATTGAGAAATCCTTCCAGTTGTCCAGTGGAGAAGAAAAGCCAGATTGCCATCAAAAAGCATCTGGGTTACAATTTATAGAGAGATCTTAAAAGAGAGAGGTCTGAACTTCTACAGCTCCAATTTATTGATTTCTTTTCTCATTTGCTAAATAATTTTCACTTTCATACCCAATTTTTTATTTGTAATTTTATGATTTTTTTCATAAAGAGTTCTCAAAATTGTGTAAGACTCAGGCCCCACAAGACCCAATTGCTATTTGAGACTTTACATATTTAACACATTTAAGATGTCCACTTTTCTTCTTTCACTAGATTAATGGTTTTGGATATTATTTGGAAATAATTTCCTCTCTGAATTTTGAAAGCAGTGCTCCACTTCTACTTTCTTACAGTGCTGTTGAGAAGTTGATGCCTTCTAATTCTGGATTCCTTGTACTCTTTTAATCTCTGGAAGTTCATACAATTTCTTTTTCTTATTCCTCATATTCTGGTATTTCAATATGCTATTTGGTGTTGGGTGTTTATTGTCATTTTCCTAGATACTTTATAGGCATTTTCACTCTAAAAATTATATTCTTCAGTTCTGGGGGGTTTTCTTCTGTTACATAATTTCCTCATCTCTTTCTGAAACCTACATTAGTTGGATGTTGGATCTCTTGGTCCATCCTGTAATTTTATCCCTTCTATTTTTAAAAATATCTCTTTAGTTCTAACAAAACTTCCAACCTTCCTATAAAATTTGTACACTTCTACCATCATATGTTTAATTCTCAAGAGCTTTTATTGGTGGAGGGAAGTCCTAAATATTACTCTTTTTTATTGCATCCTGTTCTTATTTCATCCTGTTCAATATTTCAGTATTGCCTTTTATTTCTCTGACAATTTTAACTCTGTACTTTTTAAGCATTTTAACAGATTTCTTCAGCTACCAACACTATGTGTATTTATTTTCAAAGTGACTTTGTTTTTGGTTCTTTCATGTAGGCATTTTTATTAAAATATGTATGGTTTTAAATGATGAGCTGCCCTGGGTTTAATCCTCAGCATTGTTTTAAAAAGAAAAAAAGATTGATGTTCTTAGTCTGTGAGTGGCTTGGAGATCAGTGAGCATCCTTGTATCGTAATTAGGCAAAGCAGACTTTTTGATGATGTATTAAATGTCTGTTGTAGTTTTAATAGGGCAGTCAGTTTCTTGTTAGACTCTTCCTGTTGAGAAAAGGCCATTAATAGTTTGGATTTATTTATGTAATTTTCTTAACACTGGAGGTTCTTATTGTGAGGTAATGTGTTAATCAGTTTACCAAGATAATCAATTTATAAAGAGAAACAGATTTTTTGGCTCACAATTTCAAAGGTTTCAGTCCATGATCAATTGATCCTATTGCTCTGGGCCTACGCATCATATCATGGCTAGGGCTGTGAGGATGGAAATCACTTACCTCATGGCTAAGCTGCAACACAGAGCAGAGGAAGGGGCTGTGGCCCCACAGTTTTCTTAGGGACATGCCCATAATGGCTGGACCTTTTTCCAGGCCCCACTTCTTCAGCATTCTACCACCTCCTCAGTGCACCGAGCTGGGGACCACTTCTCTAACACATGGACCTCTGGGAAACACTCCACACCTAAACTGTGGCAGATAAGTAAGTGATAGTTCAGGGTTCAAAATTAGAATTTTGTTCTTGACTCTGCCCTGAATTTTATGTTGCTGACATATTTCTGTTTTTTTCTCTTCAGCTGAAAAGTGCAAATAAAGGTTCCCAAGATTTCAGGGTAATGAAAGCTTTCTGAACACATGGACAACTGATTATTTTAGAATAATTATTCGCAAGACTGTCTGGGTCAAACAGAATTTCTAGTTTTAGATTTCTGAGGAATCTCCATAGTGATGTTCATCACATTTCCACCAACAGCGTAGAAGAGTTCTTTTCCCGCCTTGCGGCCTTGCCAACGTTTATTTCTGTATTTGATTTCTTGGTGATAGCCATTTTTTCTGGGGTAAAATGGATTTGCAGTGTTGTTTTAATTGGCATTTCTCTAATGGCCAGCAATGTTGAGCCTCTCTTCACGTATTTATTGGCTGTTTGTACTTCTGTGAAGTGTCTATTCGTTTCACTTGCCCATTTTTGATTGGGTCTTTTGGGGAGGGTCTAATTTATTTGAGTTCTTTCACCTGCATTCTGTTACTAAGCAGCTCACAGAACAGGAAGTGATACTATGCTATTTGCAAGGAAACAAAAAGCTGAGTCAGGCAGAGTTGGCTGTGTTCCAGAGTATACTTAGAAAGCAGCCATCTGAGTGTTCCTGCTAGAAAGGACAGACTCAGAACATATAAGAACCATGGGGCTTTTTGGTGTTCATTTGTTTTTTGTTCTTTGAGACAGTTTCACTGTGTAACTCAGATTGCCCTTGAACTCACTCTGCAGACAGGCTGGTCTTGAACTCATACCCATCTTCCTACCTCAGTCTCCCAAGTGCTGCGATTACAGGTGTGTACTGCCATGCCTAGCAAAAACAAAACAAAACAAACAAAAACTATGTTATGAAGCAAAATAATATTCTATGACTACCACACAATGTACTTCACTATTCATTAGACATAGCTCATTCCCATTAAAAATCCTACCTCTCCAGGATTAGTTAATATTAAACAGTAATTTTTCCCCTCCTGGGGTCAGCTAGTCAAGGCAAAGGACTGCAGTTTTTGTTCAATGAGTATACTTCAACAAGAGACCAGCAAAGCCCATGTCTCTCCTCCATTAATACTAGGACTATGTATAAGATCACTGTGAGGAAACTCCTATCTATAAGATACAAAGTCCAGTCAGCTGTTTGATCTTTTCAGTTATTCCTCACATGATGCTCTGCAGATAACTATTAATGTCCCTGTTTTAGGAGGAGTAGTACTGGGATTCAGAGGGTTTGGGGAACCTGCCCAAGGATTTCCCAGCAGAAGTGGCAAAACTAGGACTGAACTAGGGTCTGATACTCCATGGTTCATGTTTCTATTATGTGACTGACTCTATCCCCCATCCCTAAAGGGAAGTTTAGGAAAATCTAGGAAATAGAATACATCTGTACTAAAATAACACTTGAGACTTTTCTAACTCATCCTTCCCATGTGTGAGTTTATATAGTCTGTCAGAGACTCTTGGGCACACAGGGCCGTAACACCTGTTTGATTTGACTTTAAAGTATACTCTTCTAATCAGTCCCAGTCCAACACAGTGTCAAGGTTTAATGCCTGGTCCTTCTTGGTAAAGAGGTGAGTCTGGTAATTTAAAGAGAATAGGTAACATTATGTAGCCCAACTCTATCATATGAATTATTGGCTGCAGTAGACTTTCAGCCTTTGCTCCCTGGAACTCCACCCACACTACATGACTAATACTTGTTTTTCAAGGGAGCTATCCTGACATTTCCCTCTCTAATCTTGCTACTCTTTCACCCCATGAACCCAGCTGAACAGGATTCCTCTCTTTTTTTCCCTAACACTCTATAGACTATAGCACAGCCTTTTTGTTGTGTATCATTATATTTTAATTAATCACAGTTTGGAGCAGGTTAAATGTCCTTCTTAAACATTCATGAAATTTTATTTTAAAAGTGTTGCCTAGGCACAAGGTAGTGGAGGAAAATAGTAGAAGGATAGACCAGGTGCTAAGGGAAAAAGAACAGTCTTTCAACTAATGGCTGGGACACTGTATAATCCCACTTATATGAAATGTCTAAAATGAGCAAATCTTCAAAATTTTAATGACTGCCAGTGCTGGAGGGTTTGAAGGAAATGGGAAGTTACCGTTAACAGGTGTAAGACTTCTTTTGGGGTTGACAAAAATGTCCCAAAATTGTGTTGTTGTAATTCATCTAAAATTACATATGTAGTAGTAATAATTGCACATCTGTGTATGCAACTATCATCAGAAGTCACTGAATTATACACTTTTATTTTTTTTATTTTTTTTTTTTTAATTTTTTTATTATTCTTTACCAAGAACATGTATTGGTACATTGCATACATAATGAGATACACTTTTAAATGATGGATTTTATGGTGTGTGAATTATATGTCACTAAGGGTGTTATTAGGGGTGAGGGAGTAATTGCAAGAAGGAACTGAGATTTCTACAATCATCTTAGGTTGATTTTCAGAGCCATTAAAAAAAATTGTCCCTGGAATAAGAAAACAGTAATACTAAGTAAGGTTGTTGGAACCTTCATAGTTTTTTTTTTTTATATACACCTGACAGTTGTCTTTCATAGTGAATTAATAAATAAATCTTAAAAAAAACAAACAAACAACAACAACAAAAAAAAACCCTGCAGCACTAGGGACCAAATCTCCTCAGCTTCAGGAGGCCAGGCTGCCTAACCTTAAGAACAAGGGGTGGTGGCCACAGGGGTCAAATCCACTGTCTAGTGGGTCTGGAAGACAGGGCCACCCTATGGACCCAAACAACAGAGCATCAAGCTAAAGAGGATTATTTTCCAGCCTTAAAACCTAATCAGATTTGCCCTGCTGATTTTTTTGCGGGGGATGCTGGGGATCAGACTCAGGGCCTTGATCTTGCTCGGTAAGTGCACTACCACTGAGCTAAGTCCCTAGCCCCAGCCCTGCTGATTTTTAAACTTGTTTGGGACCCATGATCACTGTCTCATTTCTGATTCCTACCACCCTCTGTGGGAATGAGAATGTTTGCTCTATACCTATCCTATTTTGGAAGCAGATAACTTCTTGTCTGGTTTTAAAGCTTCGGTGCTAGAGAAGAGTTTTGCCTTGGGCCAAATTATACCTTGAGTCTCACCCCTACCTGATTTAGATGACACCAACCAATGTTTCTGGACTTAGAGTGGATGCTGAAGTGGGTTAAGATTTTGGGCACTGTTGGGATAGAGTGAATATACTTCGCATGTGAGACAGATTTGGGGGACCAAAAGGCATGGGGTCACGGGCTGGATTTTGTCTTTCAAAACTCAAATGTTGAGCTCCTAACTCCTAGTACCACACAATGTGACTGTATTTGGAGACAGGATTTGTAAAGAGACAATTAAATTAAAATGAGATCTTTAGAGTTCTCCCTAATCCAATATGACTAGTGTCCTTAGTGGAAGAAGAACTCTGGATACAGACATATACAGAGGGAAGACTATGTGAAGACACAGAAAGAAGATGGCCATGGAGAGAAGCCTCACAAGAAACCAACCTTGCCAACACTTTCATTTTGGACTTTTAGTCCCCAGAACCATGAAAAAATACATCTTTGTTGTTTAAGTCTCCCAGTATGGGTGGGGACTTTGTTCCAGCAGCCCTAGCAAAATGGGTTCATAGAATATTATTCACCATAAAAAGGAATTATTAGTGATACATGCTACAATGTGGGTGATCCTTGAAAACATGCAAACATAGAGATCCAGTCACAAAACACCATACATTGTAGGGTTTTGGTTTATGAATAGGCAAGTCTATAAATACATAGAGATTAGTAATTGTGTAGAGTTTGGGGATGGGGGATTAGGAGAAATGGAGGCTGGCTAATGAGTGAAGGTCTTTGGGTGATGGTGAAAATGTCTGAAACTGTGATGATGGCTGGATAACCATGAATATATTCAAAATCATTGAATTTTACACTTTAAATTGGTAAGCCATATAAGAACTACATCTCAATTAAGCAATTCTTTTTTAAAGGATATAGGCAGTAAGAAAAAAATGCTGAAGAAATGGGCTTTTATTTGATAAACAGACCTCTAACTGCCTGAAAGAAGGAATAAACGATGACAGAATTAAGAAAGACAGGGAGGTAGCCTGGTCTCTGGTTCTTTCAGGACAATGAGAGCATAAGAAGCTAACCTAGAATTGAGCAGGGTCTCAACTCAGCATTATTGACACTTTGGGCTGCAGAATTATTTGTTTGGGGGACAATCCTGTACCTTATAGGATGTTTAGCAGCATCCAGGTTCTCTTATTCCAGAACCATGAACTAAATAAACTCCTATTATTTATACATTGCCCAGTCTGTGCTATCCTGTTGTATCAACAGAAAGCAGACTAAGATAGGCACACTTTTGGCACAACTTCTGCCATTCTCATGACACCATAGTCTCTTCTTTGTATTTAATAAAATTTTTCAGTACTTTTAAAAACCACATAAATCTGGATATTCTTCCTCCATAACAAGTTAGCCTTGTTCATATCTCTATACTTCAGAATAGGTTAAATTATTCTAACTCAAAACAGTGCACAAGGCTTAGTGGCTCATTATAGCTGTGCACTGCTCCCTCGTGCCATTGTGCATCAAGGTTTCTTTGGGGTTTGGCTCCCTGTGTCTTTACTCTGTGATGCAGGTTGGATGAGGAGCTACCATCGTGAACACTAGCAGTCATCGTGGTAGAGTTATACATGTGCTAGGAAGTCTTGAATTTGTGCTTCAGCTCAAAAATAACCTGCCACTTCTACTCAAAGCTCATTGGCCAGAACCAGTCCCATGACCCCACCCAATCCCAAAGAAGCCAAGAACTGCAACCATACCATATGCCTTGGGGACAGAAAGCCAGAACACCTAGTGACTGCCATTAAATATCTCCCATAATCCTCCATATTGCTTTTTTGTTCATATGTCATGTATACACCTATGTAACCTTATAGATGAATCCCCAAACAGTGCATATTATTATTTCACAAAGTTGAGTCATAGTAGTCTTTTTTATCTTGTTTGTCTCTGCCAACAATACCTCATGGGAAACCACCCATGCAGCTGACAGAGGTCTAATTCATTCTTTGTAGTGGTTACATGGTATTACGTGGTGATGATAAAATATATTCAGGCAACGGAATGTCTGGTTCAGGCTCTCTGTGACAACTGGTCATTTATATATTTTGTACTTTGTCACCACAAATAGGGAGAAATTGGCTGTCCCTCCTCCTTCTGCCATGAAAGCCAACTCCCTAGTTCTTGTGCTGTTTTGTGGATTTTCATTAGATTAGAAGGTCTTAGTGTATAATAACTATACTGTATTTATTGAGGAGCAAATCACTGAAGTATTTATTTTTAATATTTAAATAGTTCATTTCAATTTTTTTATTTCAATTGTTTTTGAAGCTAGATTTCTTGGGGGCTAAGCCTCTTTGGTTATCCAAATTATTAGAAGCCTAAACTTTTATTGTTCTATTGGAAGTAAGTTGTTTCCTGATTTCTCCTTGTACCAGAACTGGCCCATCCCGTATCTGTCTGTATCTCTCTATTGTGTGTTTCATAATGTAGCTAACCTAGTAAGTTTATTAGGTCCATTAACTTGTGAGTGGAAAAAAATCTATCTCCTCTATCTCTTTCTTCCATCAAATCAAAGTACTCAGACTTCCACGTAGTACAGTATATGGAAATTCAAAAGACTTTTCTACAGACATCTGCAGGCCCTATTATCTGATGTGGATTTCAGACAAGGTAAAAGGGAAGGATAGAACTTGACAAACTGGCATCATTTATGCAGTGGCAGACAAGGACTCAGCCTTTACCTACAGCTTTTCAGAAAAATGAAGAAAGGCAAGGAAGAGAAGCCAGTTTGGTGCTTGTGTAGCTTTGATACACATTTGCAAAGCAGGTTTTTCTGCACCTTTGGCTGGAAAACAAAGGAACGCAACAGGCTTGACCTATGTTAAACATTAAAAGCAGAGATATTTTTACATTGGTTATAAGAGGGTTTCAAAACAATGGGAAGAGGGTCTCCCAGTTATGGCAGCATGAAGAGGTAGACACTTTTTTCCTGTAGAAAGAGGAAAAAAAAATGTATAAAATGAGAAAAACTGTCAAAAACTAACCATTTTATGGAACTGGAAATTGACCAAATGCAAACAAAAAATTGAGATGCAATTATTCTTGGAAAGCTAGTAGATCTTCCTCTAGGAATAGCAAGGGACTATGGCATTCTTGCCCTAGGGCTACTTTCATTGCTCCCCCAACTCAGTCTGAGACTTTTAAGTAAGACGGGGCAGGCTATGAAAGCCAGGAGCTTAACTGCCACATGAAAGACTGGATTCAGAGTGACAGCTGAAGGGCTGAAAATCTTCAAGTTTGCTGGCTAAACATAGGCATGAATATAGTATTTGAAAATAAGCAAGGAAAACCAAAGGCTTTGCTAGTCTGAGGTTGCAGCCCTACTTGGGGCAAGCATCAGACTTGAGGAACTTAACAGGGAAATAAGAAAGTTATAGAAGGATTGAAATAACTTCTCCAGACTAAGAAACTATATATATATATATATATATATATATATATATATATATATATATATATATATATGAATGGAAGACCAGAGTGATTGCCGCAAAAAGTAAAAGACAAAGAAGCCTTGTAGAATTATTTAAGCAAACTACACCCAACTAATTGACTACTATGAACAACTGGTTATGCAAAGAAGTGACCTCTACAAAGTCAAACTAAGAAATCTAAAAAACAAGAACAACAAACCTGACCAAAAACAAAAGCATCTGTGTAACATGCAAGAGACAGACTCCATAACCCGGGTAGGCAAAGAGGAAAGGCAGGCAGGAAGGAAGGAAAAAAGAAAGGCAGAAAGAAAGGAAGCAAAGAAACCACTCCTTGGAAAACTAAAATAGAATTCACAGTTGCTATAACATAATCATCTAAAATGTTTGGTTTTGGACCAAAGTTAAAAGACATGGAAAGAAAGAGTACACACACACACAGAGTTTCCCAGACAAACAAAAGCTGAGGGAATTCATCACCACTTAGACTTCCTTATAGGAAATGGTAAAGAGAATTCCAAGGTTAAGCTTCAGGCTGAAATGAAAGGTTGTTGATATGTAACATGAAAACATATGGACATCTAAACTGTCCGATAAAAGTAAATATGTAGTCAAATTCAGAGTACCCTAATATTGTGATGATAATGTGTATGTTGATCATTTCCATCTCTAGTATAGTGAAAAAAAGACAAAAATATTACAAATTTCTATAGATATATCACATAGAAATTTGTAAATTGTGACATCCAAAATATAAAGTAGGGAGTAAAAATACAGCTTTTGTATGTGAACAAAGACAAATCGTTAACAGCTTAACATGAAATATTTATGAAGCCTTATGGTAACCACAAAGCAAAAATCTATAAGAGATACACAAAACATAAAGAGGAAATAATAAAAATATACCACCAGAGAAAATCACCAGATCATCAAAGAAGACAGAAAGAGAGGAACAAATGATTTTCAAACAGCCAGAAAACAATTAACAAAACGGCAATAATTAGTCCTTATCGCTCGATATTTACCTTAAATGTAAATAGATTAAATTCTTTAACTCCCCTATGATGAATGTTATCATTATGTATATCTAAAATGTACTACTAAAATAAATATTTTTAAAAATTCTTTAATTCAAAGACACAGAGTGGCTGAATCAATATTTTTGGACCAACATAACTGTCGTTTTGTTTTCTTTTTTACAACTTTTTATTAGTACATGTGTGTAGTACATAATGCTTACACTCCTCCTGGGGAGTTGGTACATGCATGTGATACATTTTAATTCCTTTTCTTACCCCCTCGCCCTTTCCCCTCCTCCACAAACCTCTTGATCCCCTTCCCTTTTTGGTGCATATTTGTAGTACATAATGTTTGTGTTCCTTGTATATAGTTGGTACATGTACATGGCACATGTTTTCTTTTTTTTTAAGGGGTGGCAAAATTTATTTAAAAAGGCTAAAACAAAGATTGGGAGAAAAACTGGCTCCACAGAGAGAGCGTGGGCTGAACAAAGAGAAAAAGAAGGTAAAAGCAAAAATAGAAGTATGGGGCGACGCAGTACGGGCTATCATGGAAAGGTGTAATAGCCTTACATGACACATCTTCATTCCTTTCTTCATCCCACGTCCCTCCCCCACTTCCTTCCTTCCCTCTATCTTTTGATCCCTTCCCCCTTTGAGAAAGAGCTATTTTCTTACTTCCTATTATCTATCTTTTATTTTGCTCTTTATTATCACATGGTTTCTCTTACATGAGAAACCCAAAGTATGAATCAATTTTTTTATATGACCCAAATATGCTGACTACAAGAGACCATGTTCAGCTTTAAGGACACACATAAATTAAAAGTGAAAAGATGGAAAAAGATACTCCATGCAAACAGAAACTAAGGAAAGTAGGTGGTACTATACTTGCACCAGACACAATAAACTTGAAGTCAAAAACTGTAAAAGAAAACAAAGTCATTCCATAATGATAAACGGATCAATTCATCAAAAGGGTATAAGTACGTTTGCATCCAATATTGAAGCACCTAAATACAGAAAGCAAATATTAATAGATCGAAAAGGAAGAAAATAGAGCAATATAATAATAATAAGGGACTTCAATATCCTACTATAAACAATGAATAGATTTTTCAGACAGAAAAGCAATAAAGAAGTACTGACATGAGCTACGCTTAACCCGAAAGGACAAATATGGTGAATGTTTGTGTTTTTTTGAAATTTGTTTAAGTAAAAAACACATTACCATTAATCCCCCTCAGAATACTCCATCTTGCTTTGAACACACTTATCATACCTGCCAGTCTCTGAAGCAGTTCTGGAAGTTCTCTTTAACGAGTGTCTTTTAGTTGCACCATCATGGTGGCCTCAATGTTCTGAAATGATTCAAAATGTTCACCTTTCATGGTCATTTTAACTTTGGGAAAAGCCAGAAGTCACATGGTGCCAGATGTGGTGAATAAGACGGATGAGGACACGCCGTAATGTTTTTACAAGCCTGTCTTTCTGTTGGGTGGCACTTGGCAGCAACTTTTATAATATTTTTAATCACGCCTCACAAACACACCAAAGTAGGCTTCCAGAACTTCTTCAGAAAGTATCAAGCATGATGGGATAAGTCTGTTCACAGTGAAGGGAGTATTTTGAGGAGGACTGATGGCAGTGTGTCTTTTACTGTAATAATTTTTATGTAAATATTCATTGTATATTTTGATCCAGCCAATAACAGCAGAATACACACTCTTCACAAGCACACAAGGAATATTCTCCAGGAAAGATCATATGTTAGAACACAAAACAAGTCTTCACAAACAAAAGAAAAGACTGAAATTATATGAAGTATCCTCTGGCCAAAATGAAACTAGAAATCTGTAATGGAGGAAATCTAGAAAAGTCACAAATATGTGAAAATTAAATAATATGCTGTTGAGCAAATAGTCAAAGAGGAAATCAAAAGACAAATTTTTTAAATCTTAAGACAAAAATAGAAATACAACATGCACAACTTATGGAATACAGCAAAAGCAGTTCCAAGAGAGAAGTTTATAGAAATTGTGCTTAGGGGAAGAAAAAAGAAAAATGTCTAATATCAGTTTAACCTTACTCGTGAAGGAACAACAAAAAGAACAAAGTTAGTAGAAGGGTCATAATGAAGAGCTCAGCAGAAATAAATGAAATACAGACTAGAAAATGATAGAAAAGATCAATGAAATCCAAGTTTTGGAAAGATAAGGGTAACAAATGTAATTTAACTAGACTAAGAAAGAAAATGCAAATAAAATCAGAAATGAAAGAGATATAACTGATACCAGAAAAATACAAAGGATCTGAAGAAACTAAATGAATAGTCATACATCAACAAATTGGATAATGCAGGGGAAATGGATAAATTTCCCAAAACATCCAACCTACCAAGAGTGAATAATGAAGAAATAGAACCAGAAAATCTGAACGAACAAATAATAAATGGGAGACTAAATAATTATTAAATATCCTAAAAAAGAAAGGCCCAGGGCCTGATGGCTTCATGGCTGAATTCTACCAAATATTTAAAGAATAAATACCAGTAATTCTCAAACTGTTCCAAAAAATTGAACAGGCAGAATACTTCTAAAGTCATTTGATGAGGCTAACATTACCCTGAGACCAAAGCCAGACAAGGGGACTACAAGAAAAGAAAATTACAGGCCAGCATACTTCATGAACATAAGACACCAAAACCCTCAACAAAATATTTGTAAACTGAATTGCACAACATGGTAAAAGAATCATATATCTTTTATACCTAGAATATAAAAATATAAGTATGGTTCAACATATACAAATCTATAAATGTAATATACCATACTAACAGAATGAAGGACAAATTATATATAACCACCTAAAAATGCAGAAAATATATTTGACAAAATTCTAATCCTTTCATGATTAAAAAAGCACTCAAGAAATTAGGTACACAAGGAGTAGTATCTCAACACAATAAAACTCATAAGCCCACAGCTAACATACTTCATGGTTAAAAGTTGAAAGCTTTTCCCCCAAAATCATGAACAAGACAGATTCATGAACAAGCGTGGATGCCCACGCTTGCCACTCTTCTAGTCGACACCATATTGGAAGATCTTGCCAGAATAATTAAGCAAGAAAAATAAATAACAGCACAAAAACTGGAAACAAACATATAAAATTGCCTCTGTTTGCTGACAACATAATATTATATACAGAAAACTCTGAGAAGTCCACCAAAACACTGTTAGACTAATTTTCAACATTCAGTAAAGTTGTAGGGTACAAAATTAGAGATATCAACTTGTTAGACTAATTTTCAAATTTCAGTAAAGTTGTAGGATACAAAATTAGAACTATCAACTCGCCTGTTAGGATGCCTATCAAAAGTTTTGGTGTGGAAAAAGAGAATTCTTACACTGCTGGTGAAAATGTAAATTTCACTATGAAAAATAGTATGGAGATTCCTCAAAAAATTGAAAGACAACTATTTTAATTAATTAACCAGCAATTTCATTTATGGATATATATGTGTGTGTGTGTGTGTATAAAATAAAATCACTATCTTGAAGAGATAGCTGCATTCCCATGTTCGCTGTAGCACTGCTCACAATAACCAATCTAAGTGTCAATGGGTGGATATGTAAAGATAATATGGTAGAGCCGGGCATGGTGGCACATGCCTGTAACCCTAACACTTGGGGAGGCTGAAGCAGGATTGTAAATTCGAGGCCAATATGGGCTCTGTAGTGAGTTCGAGGCCAGCCTGAACCCTATCTCGCAAAAAAAATTGCAATATATGCATATGGTATACAATGGGATATTATTCAGACTTAAAAAAGAAATAAATCTTGCCGTTCGTAACATAGATGAACCTGGAAGGCATTATGCCAAGTGAAATAAGCCATACATAAAGACTGCACGATCTTACTTATATATGAATCTTTAAAGTTCAACTCACAGAAAAAGGGTGGTTCTCAGGGCTTGTAGGGTGTGGGAATTGACTTACGAACTTGTAGCTATGAGATGAATTAGTTCTGGAGACCTAATGTACAGCATGGTGACTACAGTTAATAATGTACTGTGTTTGTAATTTGCTAAGAGAGTACATCTTAAGGATTCTCATCAGAAAGAAAAAGGTAATTTAACTTGATTGTGGTGGCACTCATTTCACAGTGTACATGACTAAATATCATACTGTACACGTTAAGTATATTCGCTTTTGTCAATTACCATTGGCCTTACTCATCCTCGGATTCTGTATCAGTGGATTCCTTCACCACAGCTTGAAAATACTTGGAAAATACTGTGTTTGTACTGAACATGTACCATTTTTTCTTGTCAATATTCTGCAAACAATATAGAATAATAACTATTTATATAGTCTTTACTCTGTATTAAGTATTGTATTTCAGAGATGACTTAAAAGTATATAGGATGATGTGTGTAGGTTAGATGAAAACACTACACCATTTTATGTAAGGTGTCCACAGATTTTGGCATCTACGGGAGGTGCCAAGGCACAAGTGTGTACCTTAACCAAGCCTAAAACATTAAAGGAAACCCTTCACATTAAAAGAATATAAAATTATAGTTATTCAAATGAAAAGAAAGGGATGAAGATTTAAGTATGACAGTATGCACAATCTCCAACTTAATACTGGTATGCAAGTGATGTACATTCAATAGAAACCATAATTCAAATTTTGAATTCTGGTGCCTAAGAGCGATGTACGGCAACACAGTAGCTACACCATGCTGCTACACGATCACAAGGGTCAAGGGACTCTGAGGGACTCCAAGACAGTCTAGGGTTGGAGAAGAAACCCAATGTATCACCCACCATATTACCAGGGAGTGTTCAATCAGGCCCATTTGTGAAGGGGTTGTTAAGACTGAGCCAAAGAACAACTACAGAACAATCCCGCTTCAGGGTTTCTAGTGTAACCCTCCCATTGTCACTGGGTGAGAAACAGAACAGGACACAGCTGTGGATAGAGTGTGGGTCAGACAGACCCCTGAGAAGTTCAAGCTCAGGCTGAGGACATGGTCCCTGGCCTCCGTGGTGAGAACTCGGGCCTGGCAAGCATGGCTATCAGAGGGGGCTGCATGGCTATCAGAGGGCGCTGCATCTGAAAGTAGTGGCATTACGTTCAGTAGACTACATGAACCCCCAGGCCACCACCTACGTTCAGCAGAGACCAGAGGTCTAATTGCTTGCCCTATCCAACAGCATGAGCAACAGCACCCTGGGAATGGACGGGAATGTATGGACACGGGGGCCTTTGGAGCACGGGGTGGGGGGCAGGCAGTGTGTCTCAGGAACCCACACCCCATAAAGATAGGTGGAGAAAACTGTGAGCTGCTGAATTCCAAGACTGAGAACCTGGAAAGAAACTCATTCCAAAAGGAGAATTTTTTTAACTCAATTTCTTTTTCTTTTTTCTTTCATTGGTTTTTTTGGAATTTGGCCCTTTTTCTCTTTTCCTTATTACTTTTTCCTTTGCTCTTTGTTCTTTTCTGCTACTTTTATCTAATATTATTAATTTCCTTTTACTCAATAGGATTCGTTATCTCACTGTTTTCTCCTCCTCATCTTAATTTTTCAAATTCTACTCTTTTCATTCTCCAGTTCCTCACCCTCTTCATCCTTATTCATATACATTAAGCTTTCTGAAGCATTACAGTTAACTCTATGCCATTACCGTTGAATACTGTTCTACAGTTTATTGAAGTATAGCTGCTGTGTTTAGTAGATATTCTTTCTATGTCAATATCTGGTTTGTCTTAGTGTTTATAATTATAGATCTCTTTGCTTGGTTAAGGGTGGTACAATACTGATTCTTAGGGTACATGAATATCCACTTTGTCATTGATGCTGTTACTACTGCTGATTTTATTGCTACTGCCAACGTGGCACAGTGGTTGCTCTCGGTATGTCAATCTCTGGATTGTCTTGGCATCATTAACAATACTGTGGCACATTCCTGGAGAACTGGGTACTAAACCAGATACATTGCAGCCTTCTCTCCCAAATAAATGGAGGTGGTTGGGTCTTGGGACGGAAGCAAAGACAGCTATGCAGGTAGTAGAGTACAGATAGTAACTAAAACAGTTTCCCTACTAACAACAAAGTCTTCCACAATAGTCAACTCACAAACCTCAGCACAAAACAAAATAAAAACAACAGAAACACGAGAAGACACGGCAACAAAATGCCTCCAAAAACTCCAAATTCCTGCAAAGCTGATCTATGGTGACTCAAGGGGAGAAAACCAAATGTCACACAGCCAAATTATTTGAAAGGATGACAGAGGAGACGGGGGGGGGAGATCAATAGGTGCTTGGCAAGTTCAAAGAAGATATACCTAAACAGATAATGGACTTAAGTATGGGCAGCAGAGGTAATCAATGTGAGATAAAAGTGACAGAACTAGAAGATAGGGCTGCTATCAGACAGCACATATTTAGATACCTAAAATACAAGAGAATATGAAAAATGAATCCAACAGCTGACAGACAAGTAAAAGACTAATCTAAAATTAATAAGAATTAGTGAAAAATCAAAAGACAGTACAAATAGCATTAAAAAAATTTATGGAAATAATAGCTGAAAACTTTCCAAATACGGAGAAACAGATAAGTGAAGCACATAGAACCCCAAATAGCCACAATCAGAAAACAGCCTTTTCACAACATACCATAGTCAAAATCCCAGAAGTCCAACACAAGGACCAAATCTTAAAAGGTATTAGAGAAAAACAACACATCACTCATAAAGGTAAACCCATTAAAATTACAGCAGACTTCTCAACACAAACCTTAAAGGCTTGAAGAGCTTGGAGTGGAGTGTTGCCAGCCCCACAAGAAAACAACTTCCAGCCAGGCATAGCAGTGCACACCTATAATCCAGGCATTTAGGAGGCTGAGGCAGGAGAATTGCTATGAGTTTGAGGCCAGCCTAGACTACATAGAGAGACTCTGTCTCAAAAAAAAAAAAGAAGAAGAAGAAGAAAGAAGAAGAAGGAAGAAGAAGGAAGAAGAAGGAAGAAGAAGAAAGAAGAAGAAAGAAGAAGAAAGAAGAAAGAAGAAAGAAGAAGAAGAAGGAAAGAAAACAACTTCCAACCCAGACTTATATATTCTGCAAAACTATCTTTCAAAATTGATGGAGAAATAAGGTCTTTCCAAGACAAAGTACACCTTAAGAAATTCATGATCACTAAATCGGCACTCAAAAAAAAAATTCTCAACGATATCCTAGAAAGAAGTAATGAAGCTAACAATGCCAAATAAAATGAATACACTAGGCAGATGAGCAGTTAAGCAAAAGGGCAAAAAAGACAATAGAAACAGAAAAATAATGCAGTGACAGGAATAAGTCAAAACCTTTCAGTAATAAATCTCAATGTGAATGGTCTTAATTTCCCAACTAAAACACACAGATTGGCAGAATGGATCAAGATACAACCCCCAATGGTGTGCTGTATGCAAGAAACACATTTAATCCAAAAAGAAATTCGTAGACTAAAAACTAAAAGGGTGGAAAACAATATTCCATGCAATGAGAACCCAAAACAAGCAGGAGTAGCCATCCTATATTCAGACACAGTAGACTTCAAGCCAGGACTGATCAGAAGAGGCAAAGAAGGTCATTATATACTGGTTAGGGAAACAATTCAACATCAACAGCTAACAATTATAAACATAAATGCACTGAACACCAGCACACTCAACTTTGTAACATAAACACTACTGGACATAAAAGATCAAATAAACATCAACACAATTATAGTGGGGGACCTCAATATCCTACTTGTCAAAAATAACTAGACCAAAAAAAAAAAATTTAGAGTGCTTGCCTTACAAGCACAATGCCCTGAGTTCAATCCCCAGCACCAAAACAAACAAACAAACAAACAAAATCAACAAAGAAATATCACAGTTGAACCAAACCTTTGAACAAATGGACTTAATTGATATCTACAGTGTTCCACCCAACAACAATACACATTCTTCTCAGCAGCACATGGAACTTTCTCCAAAATAAACCACATACTAGCCAATAAAGCAGGCTTATGCAAATACAAAAATCACTGAAATTATCCCATGCATATGCAAGGATAAAAATCACATAATTATCTCAATAGATGCAGAAAAAATTTTTTGACAAAATACAACATCCATTCATAATAAAAACTGAAGAAAATAGGTATTGATGAACCTTACTTCAATCTGATAAAAGCCATTTACAGCAAACCTGCCGATATACTATTAAATGAGGAAAACTGAAAGCTTTTTCTCTAAAATCAGGAACAAGGCAAGGATATCCACTGTTCCCACTCTTGTTCAATATAGTACTCCAAACATTAGTCAGCACAACCAGTAAAGAGAAAGAAATAAAAGGGATATATATATATACACACACACGAAACTATCCTTATTTGCAGAAGACATAATGCTTTACATAGAAGACCCAGAAAATTCCACCAGAAGACTTCTTGTCTTACTTTTCTTGTTCCTGAGACAAAATACCCAACACCCAAAGATAAAGGCAGAAAGGTTTATTTGGCTCACAGTCTGTAGCGGTCTCGGTCCACAGTCAGCAGGCCCCAAGGCAGGGTGGCCCAGCAGACGGCATCACAGAGCAGGCAGCAGCAAACAACAAGTAGCAGCAGCAGCAGCAGCAGCAGCAACAAGTGACCAATGACCCTCTTTCTATCCCTTATATCTTACCTGGCCTACCCACCAGTAGGGCGGGTAGCACTCACACCCAGGGTGGGGCACCTTTAAACCTACCCAAAACTCTGCCAAACCAATCAGTGGACTGATTTAGTGATCACACAGCATTGATCCCAGCATCACACACTCCAGATCCACCCACCTCAGAAAAACTCCACCTATGACCACATGAGGCTTTGGGGGTACATCTAGACACAAACCATAACACTTCTAGAACTAATAAATTCAGCAAGGTGGCAGAGTACAAAACCAACACACAAAAATCAGTAGCACCCTGTACACCAATTCTAAATTCACCAAGAAAGAAATCAGAAAAACAAAACCATTCACAATAGCTTCAAGAAAAATTAAATACTTAGGAATTAACCTAACCAAGGAAGTAAGAAACCTCTACAGTGAAAACTACAGCACTCTGAAAAAGAACACTGAAGAGGACATCAGAAAACATCACCTACTCCTGGATAGCCAGAATAAGGACTGTCAACATGACCATTTTACCAAAACTGCTATTTAGATTTAATTCCAATTCCAATCAAAATATCAACAGTGTTCCTCACAGAACTAGAGAAAACAATCCTAAAATTTATACAGAACCAGAAGAGACCCAGAATAGCAAAAGCAATCCTGAGCGACAAGAGCAAAGCAGGAGGCATCATGATCCCATATTTCAAGTTATATTTCAAAGCTACAGTGATAAAAAACAGCATGATACTGGCACAAAAACAGATGCATGGATCAATGGAACAGAATGCAGGATGCAGAAAAAAACTTTAGGGACAGTCAGCTACCTGATCTTTGACAAAGGGGCCAAATACATACACTGCAGAAAAGATAGCCTCTTTAATAAATGGTGCTGGGAAAACTGGCGGTCTACATCGATCTAGGCCCATATATCTCATGTAGTTAACTAAAATCAAAATGGATCAAAGATCTACATGTTAAAATTGGAACACTTTATTTGCATTAAGGTAAAAAAGGTAAAACTCTTGAAGAAATAGTCATAAGCAAAGACTTTCTGAACAGAACCCCACTTGCACAAGAAATAACATCAAGAGTCAACAAATGTGGTTATATCAAATTTAAAAGCTTCTGCACACCAAAGGAAACAAGCAACAGAGTAAAGAAACAACCTACAAAAATGGGAAGAAATTTTGCCAGCTATACCTCAAAGGATTAATATCTAGAATATACATAAATTTCAAAAAAGATTAGAGACCCCCAAAATAAAAGACCCAGTCCAAAAAATGTACAACTCAAATGAATAGACATATCTCAGAAGTAATGTGCAATATCACTGGGAATTAGAGAAATGTAAATTAAAACAACACTGAGATTCTCTCTTAGCCCAGAAAGAATGGCTATCATCAAGAAATCATATAACAACAAATACAGGCAAGGCTGTGGGGTAAAATGAGCCCCTCTATATTGTTGGTGGGAATGTAAAGTCGTGCAACCATTATGGCAATCAGTATGGAGATTCCTCAAAAAACTAAAAATAGAAATTCCATTCGGCCCAGCTATTCTCCTTCTATCTGTCTTCCTGAAACAGTTAAAAAGCCATCACAGGGGCTGGGGATTTAGTTCAGTGATAGGGTGCTTGCCTAGCAAGTGCAAGGCCCTGAGTTCGATCCCCAGCACAAAAAAAAAAAAAAAAAAAGCCATCGTATTATAGCAATACACATATAACCATATTTATAGCAGCACAATTTCCAATAGCTAAATCTTGGAAGCAGCCTATATGTCCATCAACAGATGAAGATGTGGTATTTATACACAAAAGAGTAATACTTTGCTATAAAGGATAAACTTGAGTCATTTGTAGGAAAATAGATGTACCTCGAGATCATAATGTTAAGTGAAATAAATCAGAGACACAAGCTTAAATATTGCATGGTTCCTCTTACATAAAAAGCCAAAATAGACAAAATTAAAAATGGACAATAGGAAATAGGGAAATAGGTCTTTTGCCAAAGGAAAAGGTAAGCTGGGCATGGTGGTACATACTCGTAATCCCAGCACTCAGGAGGCTGAGGCAGGAGGATTGCCCCAAGTTCAAGGCCAGTCTGGACTACATACTGAGACCCTGTCTCCAAAAACAAAACAAAACAAAAAAAAAGTGGGGGGGGAACCAAGAGATGGAGGGCAGGGAGGAAAAGGGGATGAAGGAAATTACTGACATGGATTATGTACATGTACCAACTCCCCATGAAGAATGTGATCATAATGTATTGTGAAGATGTACCGATAAAAAATAAAAATTAATCTCACATGGCTCAGGGAAAAGAAAGAGGACAACTCCCTCCATCAAGCCCACTTTTGAGGGCACCTAGTCTCACTTGTGGTGGATGAGGCGTCATACCTTAATCATCTCTTCCTAAAGCCTTATAAGCAGTGGTATTCTATCATGTAACTCACTTGTAAAGGCTTACGAAAATGAGTTGATCTTTCTTGATGCTTATGATTTGACATCCTCAGGTATGTGCTGTTTCCTGCCAAAATACATACTTATGTCTTCTTCATTTAGCCACCTAACAGCTGTCCCTAACATCTTATGCATCCTAGAGACTGATGGCAAACTTCAAGGGTCACGCTCTCCCAGGGAGTTTCTTCTTGATAATTGGTCTATGGTGGTCAGTGAAGTATCCACTGAAGTACTTTCACCAAAGAGGGAAGAACAAGCTAAACCATCTTCAGCAGCGTCTTGAGCTCATTGAAGCCGCAGTCAAGACTTTGTTTTCAGTCATTGGTAAGCACGAGGGTCTTTTGACCCAGGAGTCTCCCCATCACACTCAGAATCTTTCATTCATTTTCTGGACCCTGAGAAATAGATGTTTCACTGGCAGACATAGTAAGGCAGGATTTTCAGGTGGACACTAGGTTCCTTTATCATAACACCCATTGTGTACAAACTTTTATACTAAGAGCTAATGAACCTCATTACATCACATACACTGTGAAAAACTACCAAATAAATTACATTCTCTTCTCTTAGAAGGACATGTTCTGCAGGAGCAGAACATATACTGTATGGAAAAGATATAAGTAAAAATAGGAAAAAATGGAACAAATTTAAATAGACTAGGATACTGAATGGAGTTTATAGTTTAAGAAAAATCATGCTTCCCCCCCAATTGACTCTCCCTCTAAAATCTCAAGGCAGTTAACACTCAGCTTATTGGTATGTCCTCCAACCTCAAATCCCAAGCAGTTATAAGGAGGGAACATCTGTGCAAGGAAGCTAGTAAGACAGTTGAAGAAAGCCAACAGAGGACTGTCATCCAAGGATTTCCCTTTACTCTGCCCCACCCCAACAAAATCCACCCTCTTCCACTGCTCCTTGCCACCCCTTCACTCTACTGGTGATCCCAGATGAACAAGTGTGGCAAAGGGAAGTGTTCTTCCTCACAATCAGCCCCACGTGAGGTAATGAGGACTCTTACTCTGAGACTGCACTGTCACTTGTCATCCTTGGCCTGCAGTTTTCCAAGAGGGAATAAAGCAATGACAGAAGCTTCCCTTGGAATAAGCCAATCTTGCCTGGCTTTGTTTGGTTTGATCCACTTAAATTTCCCACTCCCTGTTTAGGTATCAGAAAGCTTTCTGAAGCTAAGAATGATAGGAACGATATGGCTTAAATGGTAAGCACAGTATCAACTTTGCCTGAATAAAGCTAGAAAAATATGAGGCCTCTGAGTGGCTGGGTGGATGTCACACCCGTGTAACAGCCAGCCCCTGTGCTCCCCCCACAGCCAGGAACTTGTTCTGAGTCCTGGAGAGACACTGGGAGTCAGTGCTGTCCCTGTTCACAGGGCTTCCATTCTAGTGGCACTGGCGCTCTTCCCAGGTCATTTTCACCAACTCCCTGGTCTCCTATGTGAATTCAGAAAGAGGATAGTTTGAGAAATAAATGCTTGAGTAGTGTCCAGAATGTTGTCATGCAGGACTTCCTGGCTTCCCCAAGAGTATTTTGGACACCTGGCATGAAGGCAAACCCTCTGTCTTCCCAAAGAGGTGATGCACGCAGAAGGGACCAGAACTGAGCTCCCCTGAGGTGCAGCTTCTTGCAGCTGGCTTGATTTGCCTCTCCTTATATACACTACGGCCAGAAATACAGTGCGGGCCTTTACCCAACTCATCCTGCCAGCCGGAGGGGTCCACAGCTCAGAGCTCACTCTGTCCAGGAAGGGCACTCGCTCAAGTCTGCCCTGACAGACACTCTTGGGAGCTGCTTCCCTCCATCAGGCCCATACGGGGCTCTTCCATCAGTTGTCTCTGCTTGATTTCTGAGTTTGATTTAACTGTTTTTTCCTGGGATCTCTTTCATTGCTCACTTGGCAGGGGAGCCCAAAGATGTGTCAGCTGCTCTCACTACACAATAATACCTTGTTTTCATCTCTGCTGCTGAATAAATTCCCTAGGGATCTGTGTGTGGCTGTTTCTATAGCTTCTTTCCCGTCTCTAACCCCCAGAGGACCAACATCAGCCAGATGTCTACAGAGATCACTCAGCAACACCTTTTCTATATTGAAATAGCTGCACCGGTGGGAGCAGAGTAAGTCAGCTGACCCTGTGGGCCACCATCGCCCACATTTCGACTCTGTTCATGCCTTTTGTTCTGTTTTGTCTTCTTCTGTCTCCTGTTTATCTCAAGGCTACTTACTCTTCCCTCCTCACTTTCTACTCATTTCCCTGCAGGGATGCTGGCAGAGCAGTTTGTTCCTGATGGGCCCCACCTCCACCTCTACCATGAAAACCACTGGATAAAGCTAATGAACTGGCAGCACACCACCATGTACTTATTCTTTGGCGTCTCAGGGATTGTTGACATGCTCACCCTCCTGGTCACCCACGTCCCCTTGGGGATAGACAGATTGATTTTGGCTGTGGCAGTATTTACTGAAGGTAACTCAGTGGAATAGAGAAATGGGAGGAAAGACAGATACAATTTATGAGGGATTGGAGTACCAAAGATCAGAAATAAAGCAAACATGATAACCTTCCCCAGCAAATCCAACACTCAGGACTACCAAATCTGAAGAGGTTTGGTCCCACGCTCTGGTTGGTCCAGATGACATATTCCATAAGGCAGCCTGTGGAAGGCGGAAGCATGTGGGCACTTCTTAAACCTCTGCTGATACCACACAAAGCCCTCCCTGGCTTCCTCCTGCCACCAATGCATGTTCACACATGTGCACATGTCTCTGCGTGGGTGTATGCACACAATTATTTACAAATGCCACAAGACTGCCTGAATGCTACAGGGGGTGGGGATTAGCCCTTCCGGTATGGAAGAAAAACTCTATAGCTCACTGCTGAGGGATTACTGTCCCACCTCCACAATGAACCTCAGGAAACCCGCTGTACCAGTCAGCTTCCTGTTGTTATAACAAAATACCTGCTGTTGACTATTTACGAAGTCAAAATCCTACCATGGACTCTGCAGATACTCAAAAGTTACATCCTTTGCTAGTCTTACTTAACATATCTACAAAATTATATGCCTCTGTCTGTTGCCCTGTGACATTATGTAAACCAGCTTCCTAAATGCTGAAGAACATAGCCTTGAGACAGGCGTAGGAGGAAATCACAACAGCGGAATAGCCCAGAGAAAGCCCTTCAAGTAGAAAAAGCAAGTCAGTGATGCATGCCCTTTGGTTTACCACAGGTCTCCTCTTCTATTACCATGTTCATGACAGACCACCGCTGGACCACCACATCCACTCACTCCTGCTATTTGGTTTGTTTGGAGGAAGTATCAGTATAGCCCTAGAGGTGATCTTTCGGGACAATATTGTGCTGGAACTTTTCCGAACCAGTCTCCTTATCTTCCAGGGAACCTGGTTCTGGCAGGTGATTATTCACCCCAACAGTCCACAGAGGGCCTAGACAGAGGGGCCCCTTTGAGCATGCCCCAGGAAAGTCCTCAGGGTGACATGTTGCCTGAAAATGCAGCAGACAGACCATGGGAATGGGTTTAGATGGCCTTTTTCTCCTCCTGTCCATCCCTACGTAATTTTCTCCATTAATATCCTGCTGATGCATTAACAAGCAAGAACCTGTGTACATCACATGGCAAGCACTGCTGCCTGGTATGGGACCAAATTACTAAACTGCCCACATGAAACGCAGGTCCTGAGGTTCTGCAGTGCGATTTAATTTAGAGCAACTTTCCTGCGTGAGGTAGTAAGGAGTGTACAAGCCACTCTGGTGGCCAAGGAAGAAGCCTTGGCTGCTTCTCAGGACAACTAGCCACAAGACCACCATCCCCCTCTAACCCCTCAGATTGGATTTGTGCTGTTCCCACCTTTTGGGGGACCTGAGTGGGACCAGAATGACAAGGCCAACATCATGTTCATCACCATGTGCTACTGCTGGCACTACCTGGTCGCCCTCTGCATCGTGGCCATCAACTACTCTCTCGTTTACTGGTATGTCTGAGTGAAGTTGACTCTTGTCAAGCTTTTGTCCTAACCAACCCCTGAAATTGTGATTAACGTCCACATTTAACGTGTGCTAATTATATGCCCAATTTTGTGCAAGATACTCTATGGCTGCAGGGTAGTTATTACAAGTCTTATTTGCAAGTGAGGATGATGAGGTCTGGTGCGTTTAAATGATCTGCCGGGGTCACACGCAACTTTTAAACCTGTGGTGAAATTGGGGAAAATTCTGAGCTGGGAATCAGGACTGAGCTGTAGACTCTTTTCTGTCACTATTTCATCCTGGACCCATCACTGACTTCTGGACTTGTCTTGCCGCCTTCTCAGAAATGTGACTATCAAAAGACAGCCAGAGCAGAAAGTGCTCTCTAAAGTGCTGGTCAGCAGTGTGCAGACGGAAATGACTATTAACCCCTATGTACGCACTGTGTCCCGCGCAGTGTGGAAAGCACTTAGCCTGTATTTTCCCATTCTGTCCTCACCCTTTTATGATGCACTGTAAATTTTTTACAGAAGGGGGAACCAAGGTTTCAGAAGGCTGAGTAATTGACCCAGGTCATCCAACTAGTAAATGGCAGCACATTGCAGTCTAAGGTTCACTTTTAACATGTGGAATTATGGTTCTATCACCCTGGAGCTGCCTTTTTCCCCAGGTCCTTACTTCCCCAGACTCAAAGCAGATACACTCCACCTAGAAAGAGTCCCACACAGACCAAACAGAATGGACTAAGGCCATGGTTTCCTTCAGCTCTACTCTCAGTGAAGCAGCAAACTGGATGGCAGCAGACCTAAATTTAACCTCAATTAAGAAATTTCCATCACTATGAGTTGTTACTTTAAAAATACTGAGAAGTTAGGTACGTAGACCTATAATCACTGTATTGAATACAGATACAAAGAAAAGGCTTTAAGAACCAACAGATGGTCCTTCAGTGAGGGAATAAGGAGACTTTTCTGGCTAATCTAATTGGCTCTTATGATTTATTACAGCTTTCTGACTCGGTTGAACCAACATGAAGGAGGAGAGATAATTGGGATTCAGAAGCTGAAGTCCAGTCGCACTTACCAGACTGCCCTTTTGAGTGGCTCTGATGAGGAATGAGATTAGGCCATGGGGAGATGGAGGCCTCCCATCCTGCTGAGCCCAACAGCTGGAGGGAATACAGCTCTTGCCTTTGTTTTAGGCTTGCCTTGGCTGCTTCTAAAGCACTGTATATTTGCACCTCTTAATACAAAGTTGGAGTTGGGCATTTAGCTCAAAATGGTAGAGTTCAATCACCAGCACCCAAAACCACCCCCCCAAAAAAAACAAAAACAAAGTTGGAGGCGCTAATACATGAAATTAGGCCTCTGGTGTTTGTGTGGCTTGCTGCTTGGATTTTTAATCATAATTTAAAGTCTATGTTACTGTAATACCCTTCATAAAGAAAAATGAAGTAGTATCTGTAAACAGCAAGCCTGTGTGTCTCCATGTACAGAAACCAGACTGAAACCTAGAACAAGAAGTGGCTTTCTGAATCAAACAGGGTATGAGTCCAGCAGGACATCATGAGGCTTTTGATAATTTGCCTCTTTTTCTCCAAGGAAGCAGGTACTTTCTTATCAAAAAGGTATCAGGACATATGTGAATGACAGTGCTTTTAGTTTAGAACCACAATTCTAACAAGTATTTTTTAAAACAGAAGCAAATCAAAAACTTTAGTATCATAAATGTTCAGTATTTTCTAACTAATCCTATCAGAACACTGTAGTTCCATTGGTAAGGTACCAAACTAGGCCGAAGGTAATTTTTTCTTTTTTAAGTCAGAAAGCTAATTAGTAGCAGAACTGAGAAGTGAACTCAGCTGTTCTGACTCTTCAAAGTTACCCTAATAAAGGAGAGACAGCAAGTAAGAGGGCAGACAGCAATCTGTATATATAGAGAGAAAACGATGTCTAGTTATGGAAGGGCTTGAATTCTAACACAGCTGAAAGCAAAGGCTATGAATTCTGAATTGGTAATTTGAGTCTTGATACTACAGCCTTGATTTGAGACCTGTTTTTTCTTTCTTTTTAGAACTTCAACAGGTATTTATTAAACATTCACTTTTCACTAGCATTGAAATGGTTTTAAGAATTAATCCAGTATGTGGATTAGTTTCTCAGCTGAGAAACTAACATTAGGGAGAAACTTATGGCAGTTATACTCAGTGATGGGCACTGCGAACTTACCATGAGAGAGGAATGTGGGGAGAAGGAGAGGAGTTTGCCATAAAGAAAAGGCACATTCTAGGCATAGAGAACAGTATCATAAATGCAACAGGAGCGTGAAAGGACATGGAGAATTAAATGTATTAAATTCTGGATATAAATGGACAAAAGTGGGCTAGCACCAAGTTGAAGGGTCTTAGAGATCAAATATCTTCCATTTGTACAGTGTTTTTCAACTGTGAGATGCACTCTATCTTACTTGGTTCTCATCACTGCCTACACCCTAAGTGCATGCAGTCCTTCAAAGGCTGGTTAGTCTAAAGGCACACAGCTACCAAGTGGCAAAGCCAGTCTCTAGCATGACTTGACGGTCCAGTCTTCCTCATCATCCCACCCTACTTCAGACAAGTCCAGTAGAGAATTAATATAAAGCTCTATGCACCCTCTAGAAGGAAAACTGTACTTAAAGGGATAGTTAGCCGTTCAGAGTTGAAGGCACAGCTGAGGAATTAAGAATGAGCTGCTAAAAGCATTAACTTAGTTATTATAGAACTCTTGGGTCCCCTTTCAGGCTCTAACTTGGTTTGCCAGCTGAGCAGGAACTCAAACATTTGTTCAAATAGTTCTGCAGGACCTATTATTAACAAGTGATACAAAATGTGCTCTTGGGGCTGGAGATTTAGCTCAGTGGTGGTGCAAGGCCCTAAGTTCATCCCCAGCACCCACCCCACCCCAGCAAAATGTGCTCTATCCTTAAGGATGGAGGTGGGAGGATGAACCTGTTCTTTGCCTTACTTTCACAGAAAAGATACACTTGTGGAATTTTTTTTTTAAGGGCAAAATACTTTAAGGAAATGTATTCCCCAGAGTAAAAGACTAAAGTATAAAATATTAAAATTTCTTTTGGTCCCCTTCACACAGCTTGGTTTGGGATACCTTCATGAAAGTGACCAACCCTGGCATAAACATGCTTCAATGTGGTATTAAAGTGCTCACCAACCCTGTCTTGGGCATGTGGTCTGAATAATGTTAGCAGCATCTGCCCACCAGAAGCCTGGACGCTCAGTGGCTGCCACCAGCAGCTCTACAGGAAGCGTTCCCTGCAAAACATGCCGCACAGCAGCCCTGCCGCCCGGAGCCCCAAGGTACACATACAGGAAGCGTGTGTGTCAACGCTGGTGCCATCAACGGGAGCAACTTCAGGTGGGGCTCCCATCCACACCACTCCCACAACATTGGAGCCCACACCGATGTCTTGAAACGGCCGGCATGTAACAGCTCCGCTGTCCAGAACGCACATGTCCACGACACAAAGCACACAGGCAGAGTCAGGTGACTTTAGGATGTAAAAGTGTGGGGTAGAGCTGCGGCTGAAGGCCAGAGTTACTTTTTTGTGGGGTCATTTGTTGAGTAAGTTCAGAAGAGGTTTGTTTTTAACTAGCGGTATCTGAGACACGATATCTCAAATTTCTATTTTTTTGGACTGGGGATTTAACTCAGTGGTAGAGTATTTGCCTAGCAAGTGCAAGGCCCGAAGTTCGATCCCTAGCACCAAAAAAAAGAAAAAATTCGTATTTTTCTTGTTTAGAAACAGTCACGTGCCTTTTTATGTGAGACATGACTCCAGAAGTAACAATGATGTACAAATCTGAGTATCTTAAAACACAGATGAACTCTCTTTTCCTCAGGTAAAAGGCCCTTTCCCTCATTGCAGTTCCCACCTCTCACCTTTCCCAGGCTTATCCCTGAGCCAGTCCTCCGCAGCCATCAAGAGCTTACTCTTAGCCTATCACCCTTGCTCTTTAGAATCCAGCTTTCCACCTCCCAACTCTGACTGTCCCCACGGCTCACTGTAGCACATCCCAGCCACCTCCCCTTAGAATGTAGCAGAAAGGGAACTTAGGGGTTTTCAGAAGTTTGGGTTTTCATCTTGGTCTCTTTTTCAACTCAGACTCACATCTTCACACAGTTAAAAAGGAGGACAATGACATCTATTTGACAGAATTTAAGAACTAAATGAAATGATAAAACCACAAGGTAACCAACAAGCCACTCTAACCCTTCTCTGCAACTCAGCCAACTTCAGCCCAGCTACCATCTAAATCAGGCCATTTCCACTCAACTCCCCACCCAGACCCCATAAATGATAATCACTAAAATTCCATGAATTAAAGACCAAATTTTAATAATTTGGATACTTTCAAGATAGAGAAGTCCTGTCAGTGCAGAAAAGTTTGCCCATCCACCTCTGCTCCACAATGAGGGGTATACACTGCCGACACTGTCAACCACCAGTGCCTTCTGTACTTAGGACTTTCTAAGACATTATCCTGAGCTCTGCCTGTAGCTGATGGAGGCTGAGAAGTGGGAAACAGCTGGGAATAAATGACTTCAAACCCCTACTGACCTCTTCTGAAGTGGGACTGCCAGGCAACGTCTGATCTTGCACATTTGACCTCTCCTCCTGCCAACTACCCTTTGGAACAGGGGTCAACAAGGTGTATTTTAAAAGGGCTACAGAAGAAACAGCCTGGGCATAAGGGCCATCCAGTCTATGGCATCCATCAATTTTGCCTTCTCATTTGAAGGCAGCCATAGATACTACATAAATGGATGGGACAGACTGTTCCAATAAAATTTTGTTTACAGAAACTGGCGGCCTGCACCAAGGAACTAGTTTGGGATTCCTGCTCTACAGAAAAACAGGATGCACAATGTCTGACTGACACAAAGCCTGTGCTGTGAAAGCAGCACCGCACTGTCATTCCCCTATGCTCTGTCCATGGCTCTGGACTGCCTGTGAATGGGTTTGCCACGATCCTGGCACATGAAAGTAGCATCCACAGTTAGTTCCAATACTATCTTTAAGAGGCAGTGCCAAACTCATCCTGTTTCAGGGAATCCGCACTACCTTACTCCCTATGTTTTCCCCATCTTACACCTTGCAATTACATGCAGTTATCAAGTCAGCCACCAATTCAACAAAATTCTTGCGATTTTCTCATTCAAGTCAAAAGAATAAGTAATTGGAGGGAGGGGCCTACAGCCCAGGTTTCTATCTGACAAAGATGTATGATAGATTCTTTAAAAAAATAAGTTACACAAAATTGTCTGGACACAAGTCTCACATCAAGACTTTGAGTCATAAAGACCAGAAGCTAAAAAATACAGCTGTCACACAGAGCGAGGCTCACTTACTGCCTGCCCACCGTACGCCTTCCTTCCCCACCCTCAGGAGAGAACTCTGGCTTGTGTGATGTAACCGTGACCTCCTGCGACGACTGGAACTTCCCCCGGACTGGTGCAAGGCACAGCTGGGAAGTCCGGACAGAACCTTTGTTGGGACTCTACTTGGAGCCCGCCAGCAGAATCCAGGCCACTCCTGCCTTCATCCTCTCACTGGCCTGCCTCAGACAGACAAGCTCGGGGGAAGATGCAAACCCCTGCTCCCTTGCTTTCAGCAGAACAGATCAGGTGTGGTCCCTTACAGAAGCCACCTCTCTCACAGTCACTGCTGCTCAGGTGCCTGTTTAGGAGATGGAGCTGTGGTCACAACAACAGTGGAGACAGCTTTGGAGGAACCAGAAGCTGTGCCCTGCTGGAGATGGGATGCAGGGACAGTCTGGATGCGCACCTGTTTGAAAAGAGAAAGGTCTGGTCAGCAGACTGCAAATGAGCTCATCAGTTAAAAACAGCAGAGTAACAGAGAAGCCTGTTAACAGCAAAGAGTCTGCCTTGGCCCTTACCTGTGTGGCCTGACCTTGTTGCTGAAGCTGCTGCAACTGCTGGGCAGTGAGGAAGCTAACAGGTTTGTTGCCAGCAATGAGCTTCGTACCTGCTGGCATGGTCGTGAGAATGATATTGCGGCCCAACCCACTGAGGCTGTGGAGGGAAAGCAGTTGTAAGGTATAACCATGTTACAGGATATTCTTCCAGCCCACGATTAGAACATGAATTGAAGGACAACAGGGAGATCTAGGCCCAGTAAAAATCTCAGCATTCTGGAATCCAATGAAACCAGTGCTAAGACCACCTTTCTTCCAGCTTCTATGCCCCCCACCATAGGAGAAAAGAACAAGCCCAGAAGCCCCCAGAGCAATGAATACAATGGCCCTGGGCTCTCTACCCTAACCAAGCAGCAGTAAAGCAGGACCCCAGAAAGTTGAGCTCTTGGCAAGGAACCCTCCCTCCTAGGGTGCCACAGTAGAGTGTGCCTGTAGCCCGCGCTACTCAAGAGGCTACACAGCAGGACTGCTTGAGCCTAGACGTTCTGGGCCAGCCTAGGCAACACGGTAAAACACCATCTCTTAAAAAAGAAAGATGCCCCCCTGCCCAATAGCCTCTTGAGACTGCCAGACAGATCTCATCATGCTCTTCATCCTTGTTTGAGTCAGGGATGAAGTCAGGAAACCGTCATCTGTAGGGTGGAGGGCAGGTTTCGTCAATTCTACCTGAGGCTACCACATCACCTCCACCCCAGCACCTCCCATCCCCTTTTTTGCTTTTCTACCATTTAATATGTTACTTTTTTATAATTCCTCTCTCTATAATGTAAGCTTCAACAAGCAGTTCTAAGGAATGCAATAAATATTACTCATGAGCTCAAAAAGGAAGAAAGATGGGGGGGCAGAAACAACGGCCAGCTTCCCGTTCTGTAACGAGGACTTGTATTTAAAGGCATCGCCCCCTCCCGCCAAGTCCTGCCAAGGTAGGTCCTTCACTACAAACAGCACTCACTTGGCTCCAAGGTTGCCTTTAATGATGGGAGCTGTGACCACACTCTTGCCCTTCATCGGCTGGCTAATTACAGAGAGTGGGACTGTGATCCGAGTAGGCAGCTTTCCCTACAAAGAAAGAGCAATCAGTTTCCACGGACCAGCAGGAGATGAGGAACACCACTAAGTCTCACCTACAGAGGATGAGAAGGGAGGACCAAGCACTACAGATGCTTTCAGTCCCTGTTCCTACTAGGAATTTGGGCCTAAGAAGCCCTAAGAAAATGGTTCACATACCAGTCAGGTGTCAACTGACCTGTTATCATCTCCTTTCATGCCACCTAAGGGGCAGCAGTCACACCTATCTGCTTTCACTAGGATAAAACCCGTTCACTTACATACACCTAGACCCTGACCCCAGGGGCAGCTACACACCTTGGTGCTCCCCAACACATGGCACCGTGCTGGGAGCACAGAAAATGCAGTGAAGCCAACAGGAGCAAGGACGGGATGCTTAGGAGTTAACACAGCAAGTGCAGAGCCACCCCCACTGGAGCGCAGGCTTGGGTAGGGGGACCGCAGGGCAGGGCAGCATGCAGAGGAGGAACGAGCCACATTCTCCAGGTGTGTTCTGCTTCTCCCAGAGATAAGAGAGGTGAGGTTGGGGACACTAATAATAAACTCAGTCAAGTGAAAAGTCCAATCCCAAAGCTAGTAAGGCCCAAGAAGGACCACAAAGTAAGAGGAAAACAAGGAAGGAGGAGGAGAAAGAGAAAAAGCTGAATATCTTAGGCGTCTCAGAAATACGATGGTCACTGGATCCACCACCTGTTCTAATGCTTGACTGGTTGTTTTTGTTCGTGGTGCTGGGGAACAAACCCAAGGTTTCACACATGCGAGGCAAGGGCTCTACCACTGAACTTATTCCCAACTCAGTAATCCAATTTATATGTAGTAAAATCTCATGCAAGTTAAACCCAGAAAAGGCCTGGGCACTTTCCAAGAGGAGACTAATTCTGAAGTGGCTGGGGACTCACACTGCTGCAGGGCTCATGCCACCTCTATACAGCTTACTCACACTCTATAGCCTATTACAGAGGGCAGCAGGCAGAAAACGCCTCCAGATGCTGCCTCCAAGGGATTCACTCACGACTTTATTTCCTTCTGAAGGGTGCTTACATCTCAGATCAGCAGTGCAGTGACTAGGATTAGCTTAACCAAGTGACTGGACAGGAGAACGGCACCTCCTACTAGTCCCACCCTATCAAATACTCTCCAGTTGTGTCTGCCTAGACTAAGCTTAACAAAAAGCCGGGGACCTCCCTGCTAAGAAGATTTAAGAGGGCAGAGGGGCAATAGGGAAGCAGCTTCCTTGCTTTCTTAACTTCTTTTGTGATACAGGAAGCTAAACAATTTTCTTTTAAACCACACTGTGAGGGTTTTCTGGTTTGCTTACTTTAATAATGTGTATCCTCCTTCCTCCATCATTCTGGCTTTTATCCCAAATTACTGAGGTTTTCCTACATCACTTACTTAGACAAGTGAAGCCATGTTTTGTATTATCTACACATATTCCCCTAAAACAGTGTTCCTTACCTTGAGGCTAAAGAAAACACACACACACATAAAGACACACACATATATGGTTAGGGGATTTGGTTTGCGACAAATGAAATATTTCAAGTTACTGGGAAAGCAACTAGTTTGTGATTTTGTACTAATTTTTAAAATTATGAAATGAAATCACTATCTCATTCCACTCATAAAACTATATTTCAAATGAACTACCAATTATACTTTTTCTAACTCAAATTTTATGAAAATAGATATCTTTATAACCTTGCGGTAAGGAAGGTACAGGCTCAAAACCTAGGAGCCATTAAAACAAAAAGTTGACATATCTAATTAGATAAAATCACAAATATGTGTACAGCAAAAGGTTCCAAATTAAAGGTTCAAAGGGGACAAAGCAGGGACTGGCAGAGCACTTGCATAGCATGCCAAGGCCCTCAGTCCCATCTCTAGCACTGCAAAAAAAAAAGAGGACAGACTGAAGAAATGAAGGAAACATTTTCCATACATACACAAATATAAATGGCCACCTTCAACAATATGAAAAAGCCGAATAGCACCCTTCCCAAAACTCTAGCCAAGATTTACACATCGCCAGTGAGAACACGCCAGTCTCCACATGAATGGATGTGATCAGGGAAGCGAAGCTGACAATGAACTGCTTTTCACCAGAAAGGCAAGAATACAACATTAACAAACTTTCAACCTGAGCCAACCAGGCCTGGGTACAGCTTGAGGGACACAGCAGACCTGTGAATGGGAATAGAAGCTGATGTGGCCTGTGCGGTAATTCACTAGAGCATGAAAGTGTTCAATATATGCACCTTCAGGACTTGTCCTAGCAATCTCTGCTCCAGAAATACACATGTTCAGACACATGTACCAGACCATTCACTGTGGCCTGGGTAACAGTGGAAATATCTTGCAACAGAATCCATTCTATGGATTACTACATTATTAAAAAGAACACAGTATCTGTGTATAGTCTGGAATAATTCCCAAGATCTTTTTTTAAAAAACAAATAAAGCAACTTTATATACATGGGGGGGTGGGCTCTCAAAAGTCCTACAGTTTTGTTTTTCTTTAAACTATGTGTATACAAATGGAAATGCTCAGGAAAAGGATCAGAAGGATAAATGCCACACTACCAGTGATTAGGTCTTGTGAAGGGAGAACTAGAGGGGGGAGTGAAAGAAATTTTGAATTTTATTCTGTAGCTCCAACACTGTTCTTTAATATTTCCTAAGAATGTATGCATATATTATGCTTCTGTAAGTTTTATAAATTTTCAAAGAAAGCAACAAAAAGGTCTATCAGTAAATAAATCTGTTTGGGCCACACGAGGCGATATGGACAGGGTTTCTCACTCCCATCTTCACAGAGAAGCTCCCTGAGCAGAGGGCTGCTCTTTACCACTGATGCTACTCACAGCCTGGGACGTGGACACAACCGTGGTGCTGACAGGGACTTGCCGCACAGTGGGGGCTCCCGTCCCGATGCTGATGGGGGTGCTTGCGGCCCCAGAAGCCACAGCCACAGTCTTGGACATGGCAGCACTCATACTGGGCAAGGACACCGCTGAAGAATGGACAGTTCCAGACCCGCTGGCTACTGAGGCCCCTTGCTTAGCGTGGGTTGCGACGGTGATGGTCTGGCCTGCTTTGGGAGGCATCACACCCAGGCCCTGCACGATGCGGATTGTGGCAGCTGGTTTTGCTTCAGAGGAGGCCACTGTGTTTTTTCCCTTCTGATCTGCCACACTCACACCAAGGGCTGGCATCAGGCGAAAAGCTGAACTCGAGGCTTCTGTTGGCTTGAGGTCAGGTGTCACCTTGACCACAGTGGTACCTGCTGGGGTAGATGCAGGTGCACTGGCAGAGCTGGCCTTGGCAGGGCTCTCAGCAGCATGCACAGGGTTGGAGGTGACATGTAAGGTAGCAGAGATGCCTTTGCCTGTCGTGCCACTTCCTGTCCCAAAGAGGTCCTGGGTCAATTTGACAGTGGTAACCTGGGACTTGGCCAATGTGGCCATCATGTCCGGAGTGATCCGCAGAACCGTCTGGCCCTTGGCGTCTGTGGTGATAGAAGAGGGAGGCAGGCGCAGCACATCCTTACCCTGGATACGGAAGTTAGTGGCTGTGAGTGGGATGCTGCTGCCCGTCTGGGGCTTCACACCAAGCTGCCCAGTGATAGCCACCTGTTTGGGGGAGATGTACACTGATAAAAGGGTCCACGGTGCTCAGGTGGTTACACAGCAGACTCCGGCAAACCTCCATCTAGCTATAACTTTGAAAAGTTGTAAACATGCACAGAAGTAGAGAAAAATATAACAAGCCTATACCCCTTCACTCACTGTCAGAAGTAATCACTTCCTGGGTCTGGTTTTATATTTCCCCACTTTGGGGAGGAAGGAGTAGGAGAGAGGAACTGGAATCTTGTGGGTTTTTTTTTTTTTTTTTAAGTGGTTAAGGGTGCTGGGGATTAAAACCAAGAACTCACCACTGAGCTACATCTACACTGGAAAATTTTAAAGTACCGTTTTTTTCCCCCAAAATAAGACCTAACTGGAAAATAAGCCCCAACATGATTTTTCAGGATGCTGGTAATATGAGTCCTACCTCAAGAATAAGCCCCAGCTAACTACCAGCCAGACAAATGCATTTAATACGTCTGTTACAACACATGACAAATGTAATGAATTATGAAATAACATTAGTATATACAATTATTATTAACATTGATACTTAAGAGATAATATAAACTAATTATTTGTTAATACTCAAGCAAATCCCTTTAGACAATAGGTAAACGCCTACCTAAACAGATGAACTTGACACTTACTGCTGAATGATCAATCAGAGTACCAATATAACACACGAACAACAAGAGCACTTGATGATGAATAGATACGGCTGCATCTACCATGAACCTTCCTAACATTCAGGACGTCCTGTGTTGTGATAGATGTACTTTATACTCTAGTGTGAAATAAACATTTTCTGAATTTTGGTGCCTGCAAAAATTTTTTATCACCTTTGTGTGGACCATCATTCTTGACTGTCATCATTTTTGTTGCCACTCCTGTCCCTTAAGTCTTCAGTTAACATTTGATTTAATGGAAACTTTGTGAAGCCAGCCTGCAAGAGGTCATGATTCGGGCAAACCATTCACAGGATAAAATCACAGACAACTGCATTGCCAATGTACTACAAGCAGGCTATGTGGACAAGAGCCCCACTGTGTGAGGCCAATGGTTCTTCAGGAAATGGAGTGGCAAGGAATTCAGGCCAGAGTTCGGGGTTTGGAGAGTTATGACAACGTTCCAGAAGAAGATGGCGTGACTGTATCTGAATAAATGTAGATTGCTGTACATGAAAAAATAAGACATCTCCTGGAAATAAGCCTTATTCCTTTCTTTGGAGCAAAAATTAATATAAGACTGAGTCTTATTTTGGGGAAATACAGTAACCTCAAGATTTGTCATTTTACCGATCAAAACTTCCATATACACCTCTGACCTAGAAAAGGATACTTAAAAAAAAGAAAACATAATCACAATGCTATTATTATCACCCAACATAACCACCACTGGCACATACTCAAATTTCCCCCATGTCCCAAAGATGCCTGCTTGTGGGGGGGGCGGCCTGCATTTTGACAGCAGCACCGTGGCCTGAGGCTGTGAGCAGGAGCTCTGGGGCAGACTTCCTGGGCTCACATCCCAACTCCAACAGAAAGCTGATCCCCCCACAGGTGCCAGGTCAGGCTTTGTGGCCTGCTCAAGGCCTTTCCCTCCATGGCTCCCTGCTGGACCACTGCCACAGACATGCTGACATGCCAGTTAGCATTCACTCTGCTCCACACCTTCCTCCCTATGCCGCTCCCACTCATGTTCCACACCAGCCCAGCTCGCTGCTCTCTTCAGATGCAAAATTCCTCTAAAAATCACCCATCTTCACTATCTGCTTCCTTACATTCTTTCGAACCCATTTCCAAGAAACCCACAAACTGACAGTCCCAGTTGTGTCCACTCAATACCGACACACAGTGAGTCTCGTCTCACCCACTTTCACTGCACCCGAGGCAAGTGCTGCTTCCTGACGTAGTTGTCTGTCTTCTCGCCCTAGGAGAACATGAGTTCCCTGAAGGCAGGGGCTTAGTCTATTAATATTCCACTAACTCCCTAATCCTTAGCACAGTGCCAGCCACACACAAGAAAATAAACAAGTCATTGAATGAAAGGTTAGTTCATCATTATGTAGCTCCATTTCCTCACCTGTGAAATTGGTATAACAAAAGCGCCTACCCACAGTGTTGAGAAACACTAACATCTGTTAATGCACAGTTCAATGAAGGCATACTCGAAGCACTCCTTTCAGTACTGAATGCTAATTTGCCTCAAAATCCTTCGATATGCAATAATTATCCTTTCACATTCATAACCAGGAAAGATCAAATGCACTCGGCCTTTAGTAGTGATAAACTGAAAGGTCAATAAAATATGGCCATAGGAACTTAGCTTATAAATAAGTTCATGAAGTATCGACTTTAAATCCAGAAATTCAACTACCAAATGCTGAATTACACGGAAACAGAAGAAATCTCTTAGACATACATAATGGCTGCACTGCCTTGGGTGGGGAAGCTAGCACCCCAGCAGCCTTTACTGTAGGATACAAGCATCACACCTACCCACCTGCTTGATGATGTTTTGGCCTGTGACGTTCTGAATGACAGCAGTTGTGGAGGCACTTGGAGCTGAGCTCCCAGGAGAACTTGTGGCTGGCTTGTTCACAGGGCTGGCTGCAGCAGGGAGACTTGTCACCGTGAGCCCCGTCTGCCCAGGGCCAGACCGCTGTATGGTGGCTGCTGCAGTCTGCGCTTTGACTGGAACAGTGGCCATGACGGCCTAATTCAGGGCATGAGATCAAATGCTTGATCAGACAGTGAGATGGAGACCGGTACTTCAACAGGGTCTCCCACACGTCACCCACCAGGAAGGGCTCCTCACATTGCCTGAGGCTCACCACTCTCTGAAAAAATCACACAACCAGCCAGTGGTGTGGCTAAGGACAATGGAAGGAGGCTAAGACTGAGACTCACAGGTTTGGATTCACATTCCACATCTACTAGGGTCCTTCTATTACAATCCTGGGTAAATCATTAAACTGCTTAGAAGGTCTAAGCAAGTTTAAAAGATGTCAAAAAGAATAAGTGCTTAACCAGCTTTGAATGCTAATGAGTTGTTTTAGTGAACTCATCAGCAACAGCAACAACCTAGCTTCCCCACTGTTCCCCCACTGCTTCCCCACTGTTTCCCCGCCACTCCCTGCCCCACACCTTCCCCGCCTCATCGGCTGACCCTGAGAGTCTGCTGCCCTGTTCCCAATGCCCTGAGCTTCCCTGTTTACCTGGGGCACTACTTTGGTCTGTGTGGCAGTGGCTGGCACCCGGATCTGTGGTCCTGCTGGCATCTGTGGCAGTGTCGGTGCTGGCCCTGCTGGCTGCTGAGGGATAGCAGAAAGGCTGGGCTGGGCCACCACTCGTACCTGGGGCAGTCCAGCAGATCCAGAGTGGCTCACAACCCGGGCAGAGGCCTGAGAACTGGGTGGAGTCTGACTGGAAGCTGGAGAAAGCATTGTTCCGAGCTGTGGCATTGTTGGTGAGGACACCAGAAGAACCCTATGAGGAAAATCAGGGGAAAACCAAGACTAAAGACTTAAGAGAGGTACACAAAAGGACTCTGGAAGTAACAAGCCGGAGAAGAAATGGAGGTGCTTACCCTGAGCTAGACTTGGCTGGTTCAGAGACAGTGGTAGGGCCGCTTTTGTTCACTGCCGACACAGGTGGCGGGGAGATGGGTGTGGCAGGCAAGGCCGGCGTGGTGGGGGTCACAGGTGTGACCGGAGTGGGCGGCATGCTGGAGTCACTGAGGCTCATCTGGCTGTGTTCAGAGGTGCTGCTGCCGAGGACCTTCACGGAGCTCTCCTTGCTACTGGCCTTCTAGAGGGAAGACAAGGGGACTCACTGTTGGCAGCAGGAAGCCGCATGCAGGAACCAGGCCCTGGAGGTCCTGGTCCATGGAGCTAATGAAAGCCAAGCTTCCGCCAGCTGTCTCCACCCTGAACCCCTCTGGCGGACACTCTCACAACGTGACTCACCACCTTGGAAGGGGGCTTGGGTTTCTGCTGAAGAGCTTTTCTGGCTTTAGCTGCAGCTGCCTGCGCTTGATGAATCCGCTCTGTGAAGAAGAGTGGTAAGCTTCAGCAAGAGTATGATCACAATGTGCTAAGGAGAGAGGCTTTGCTGGTAGCCTCGCTGCTGGACTGGATCTGCCCGAATGCCAATGGAAAGAATAAGAGAACTGGGAAAGTCAGAGCACCCGAGTCTAGCCGGATACACTGCTCACAGGCCTCACGCACCAAACTCCTCCTCACTCCGGTCACGATGCAGGTAGATCCATAGCTTTCGTCCAATGTCATACTTCACACAAGGGTCTTTTTCATAATGTAGGCGATCCAGGGCACCGCTCACTACAGTGTTCACCTAAGAACAGAGCAGAGGGAAGCAAGGCACAAGTCGAAACCAAGTAAGAGAAGTTGTTTGGACTCTAGAGAAAAGTCACTGGGTCAGGCACAGCTGATAAACAGACTCTACTTCAGCCCGGCAGTACCCTCCCAATGGCTCACCAAATCACTTGGCCAGACCAAAAGTGCTGCAAGCCTCCCAAGATACCGTAAGGATAACAGGAACTCAGTAAGTGCAGCAGTCTTTCCCTATTGTAATTGAAGGAAAGCTTTACAGGCAAGTTTGTGCTTCATTGACAACAAGTTTTTGGTCATCGAGATCTGTGTATTTCAAGATGTCCTTTTTTCCTTTTCATTCCACTATTCTGTTTCTTTGAGGGGGGTTCTCACTCTGTTCTCAGGCTGTCTGTGAACTTGGGATCATCCCGCCCCAGCCAGGCTCTCAAGCTTAGATTAACAGGTACACACCAACACATCTAGTTTTCTTTGGTTGTTTAAAAATTTATGTTGGGCACAAACACCTGTGGATCTAAGTATTCGGGAAGATGAGGCAGGAGGACCTCAGGACCAGCCTGGATTGCACAGCAAGTCCTCAAATCACTCTCCCCACTTTTAAAAAAAAATTATGTTAGGGCATGGGGTGGTGAGGAGCAGGTAGCTCATTGGTAGAGCGCCTATCTGACATGTGCAGGGCCCTAGGTTTGAGCTTCAGCACACAAGAAAAAAGAGACATATTTCCTAGTAAGTTTTCTTAAATCTACCATTCTGGAATAAGCAATTCAAAACTGTTTCTCCAGCTTACCTGAGTGCTGGTGACATCGGGAGCAAGAAACTGAGAGTCCTTGAGCAGCTCACAGATCTCTGCCCGGGTGCCTTCTCCATTAGGCAGCCGAGCAGCAGCATCCCGAACTGATGGCATGAGAAAATGCAAAGTCAGGAGTCAAGTCACTGTTCTACGGAGGACAACCAGCCCATCCTGCTTGGTGGGTACTCAGCCTCCCCCAACAGTAGCATGAACACTGCGCCCTCTAGTGGCCAGCAGCTCTGCCACTGGAGTCTCCTACACTCCACTCCAGCGAGGCTCCAAGGCAATGGATACCCTGGCACTCAGTGAGTCCATCAGTTTGGGGAAGAAAAATGCTAAATCTTTCACTGAAATTTAGCATTTCCCTCCATGATGAACAAAGGTTGTAAACCATATAATGGGAGTGCTGTGACTGTAACAACTCATATTTTCATATACTACAGGTATTGAAGACAACTCAAAATATAATTTACCTTCACCCCTATCTGGAAGTTACAGAAGTTGTAAGATCTGCTGTTCAATCTTGTCTTTACCATCATAACAAAAACACTCTTTTCTGCATATAAACTTTTTTCAACATCCTAAATTTTTCAACATCCTGATAAATTTTTCGACATGAATGACTTCTTTTGTAACTCTAAGCATTTTATTTTACACCTTTACAGGTGTAATTCTGAGACAGGATCCACAGGTTTGCCTGACTACCAAAGCTATTCATGGCACATAAAAATTGTTCAAGAAGCAAATCCCTATAACCTACCCTGACTGCTTAGCTGGCATGTGAGCAATTCTTCAATAAACATAAACATAAGCCTAACTTCAGGAGGAAACACGGTCTCTTGGCCCAGTCTCTAGGCCGGAACCCCCATATCATCTCTCAAACTCCAAAGCTTCCAAGTGAAATAATAATAACAAGCCAAGTAATAAATCTGACCTGAGTGAAGGAGGCGGGCAGGTGAATGAGTTTGTGAGGGGAGGACAGAGGTGTCTTAAGAAAAGCTACAGGGTGAAAAAATAAGCCCCTGATAACAGACATACACCACATACCCAGAGACAGGATGGTGACATACGCGGGCCGGTCCGAGCGCAGCAAGGAATGCTCACGGGCCTTGTTGAGGGAGGTCTCCTTGTCAAACACGCCCTTCACTGGCCCCACCACAGACTCAAAGCCATGCATACGAAAGGTGAATGCCTTATGGGGTTGGCTGTACCTGTAGCGTTCCTACCGAGAACAAAGAGAAGGCTCCCAAGTCAGAATTAGTGGGCTTCTCTTTAGAGCTCCTGTACAATAAGGAGATCCAAGTGGAAAGATTAAAACAGGAAGGAAACAAAAATTCCAGTTGGATTGATCAATCAACCACAGCAGGAAAAGGATGATCTTCAGTGGCCACTGGCAAAGGACAAGGAATTAAAAAGCATTTTGCTGAAGGAAAGATCATCAAACGGTTCTCATCTCTTTTTTCACATCACTTCCGCCTCCAATAAGCAGTCAGAATACCTAACCAACAACCAACAGAACGTGTGAGGAGAGGGTCTGACCTTCCCCTGGGGTGGACTTAAAGAGAGTCCGCTTCGCACCTTTCTCTGCACAGCCTCAAGGACACCAACACTTACACTACCTTCTAGGTGCTTCTTACCTGCTCCTGAAACACCCGTTTCTCCTCCCCTGTGCTGGGCCGCACCACATAGTCAGTTCTTCTAGAACACAGAAAGAATTTTGTATCAACTCTAAGAGCTGTCAGGGGGCCACAGGCTTGCCACCTTTCTCCAGCACACAGAACCATTCTCCCTGCAACATGTTCCTTTGTAAGTAGTCAATTACTGCAAAGTTCACTGTCTAGTTCCTACCAAGTAATTCCTGCTGATATTTCTAAAATTACTGGATTCTTAGAAATCTAGAAGAATACTGCATAGGTAGAAAAGCGGCTGATATCTTCACTTAGTATTTTCAGTACTGCTGCTAAGTAAGCCCAATCTAATGGCAAAAAATTCAGTTCTAGGGAAACAAAGGACTGTGAATGTCACAGATGACAAGGCTTTTTCCTGTCTCCTAAGGAAACCACCCACCCCTATCATGTGAACAGACACATTTTGACACACTTAGGATTAGTCTCTGTGCTGGAGTTCAAAAATCTAACTGCAGGGGTTGGGAGTGCAGTTCAGTGGTACAGCACTTGCATAGCACACACAGGGCGCTGAGTTTGATCCCTAGTACTCCAAAAAAATTACAAAACAATAAACTTAATTGTGGAAGCACACCAAACAGGAAACATCGACATGAGACAACAGGATAAAAACAACTCAAGACTAGACGTCGAGGGACATAAACTAGTGAAGGTCCTGTCACTAACCTTCAGCAACTCAAATAACCACATTACTCAATTTCTTTATAGTAGCCAGACTAGATGAGCCATTCTCAAATGGGATCCCAGGAGGAGTACACACAGAAAACAGTATCATCACTATAAGGTAGATCTTGTCCCCTCTGAGAACCTACTACACAATTCCCTCCCCCAATCAACCCATTCCACAAGGATCCTACACTGCCCTCCAAAGCTATGCTGAGGCAGGTGAGAATGAACAGCCTTTCACGACCTCTAAGGACCGTTACAGCTCTAACATACTAAGACACGTCAGCAGAACCATGGCAATACCAGAAACCACAGTTTCACAGGAAACCACCCACCATTATAGTACTATACTCACACCCGAGGGACAGGTGTCATGGCATCTGAGCTGTCTTCATTTTCTTGCTGGAGAAAAGGAAAACATTAACAGGTAAACAGACTAAAGAATTTTCACTAATTTGAGGGCACTGGTAACCCAATGAGCAAGAGCTAGTATTATAAAAATCATACCTTACAGAAGGCCTGGTCTTTTGTCTCTAGCCACAGCTGGAAGAGTGCAGCTAACTCTTTTTCATTATCCTGGGACTGACCTGGGGGGAAATGGAGACAAAAACGAAACGAGGTGTTATTCAGAATCCCACTTTCTCTCCACCTGCTCCATGTGCACTAGAGAGAGACTATATCAGGCCCTGTAGTAATGACCATTTACACTTACGCTGCCCACCACTCACAATGTGCCTGGACTCCCACTCCTGGATGCTGCCTAATTAAATCACTCTCTCAGTAAGTACATGTACCAAGCAGCCACTGTGTGCTAGAGTCATCCCATGAATTCTGTCTCTGCCCTCACTGAGTATAGAGTCAAGTGAAAAAAAAGCTCATTTAAATAAAACCAATTCTAGAAGTGGCAGATGTCACAAAGGATGCCCTGACTGACTGACACCAGGAAAGTTATCCTGTTCTGCTGGGTGAGGAAAGGCTTCTGGAGAGGCAGCATGAAGGCATTCTGTGCACTGGCACAGCAGCCAGAAGGCCCCGAGGCAGGAAAGAGCTTGAGACAAAAGACCCCTGTGCCCTCCTCTCATGTCACTTTGTTCAGACCCCTACTGCAGTCTTGGCACATGATGGCACCTAAATCTCCCACCCAGGCTAGAAGCCATCAGGACAGCACCACCTGCATCTGCTAGTGTGAGAAGGCAGCTGCACTTCTGGAGAGGAGCTGAAACCACATGCAGCAGGATGGCTACCTTCACTCTCCACCAGTCAACACAAACCCCTATGACCACCATCCCAAGAACTTCTGTGCTCTTGTACCTCCAGGCCACCCTCCCTGTTCTGACCGCACCTTCCAGAAACACCTTCTAGAAATCCCACTTCACAACCAGTCAATTCCCCTGCAGCCTAATCATCATCTCCCAATACTCTACTTCTGTTTGGTATGAAATCCAGTTCTCCCTTGACCCTGAACCCCGGGGATGCTGACTGCCCATTTTCTTACAGCCAGGTCCCACAGAGGTGGGAGGCAGAGACGAGTTTCTCTTGCAACTTACAGAGGGCTTCAGATACTGTATTTATCCCCAGTTCTAGAAAAATCAATAAAAACAAAAGCCTGTTCCAAAGCAGCCCAGAAATAAGCACACATATATAGCCATTGATTGCTTAGCAAGGGTGCCCAGAATGCAAATGAAAACAGCAGAAGGCCACACTGGATATCAACATTTGAAGAATGAAATTAGAGTTTATATAATAGTATTTGAAAAAAAAAATCACTCGAAATGAATTAAAGATTTAAACATGAGGCCTGAAGCTGTAAAACCCCTGTAAGGAATAGGGGAAAGCTCGATGACGTTGGTCTTAGCAATGATTCTTCTGCTATGACACCAAAAGCACAAACAAGGGGGGGCTGCAGCAAAGTAGAAAGCTGCCACACAGCAAAGAAAACCATCAACAGAGGGAGACGACAACCCTCAGACTGGGAGAAAATAACCACAAACTCTATGTTATAAGGGGCTGAGACTCAAAATATGTAAGCAATACCTACAAATCAATAGCAGAAAAGCAAATAACCTGATTAAAAATAGACAAAGGATTTCAATGTCTCAAAGACATACAAATGGCCAACAGGTACATGAAAAAAGTGCTCAATGCCACTAATTAAGAAACTGCAAAGCAATTAGTATTTGAAAAAATACTTTCCCACATGTCAAGATGGCTAGTATTACAAAGCACAGGTTAGAAGTACTGGTGAGAAACACCAAACTCTCGTACACTGTTGGTGGAAACAAAAAATGGTGCATGCACTATGAAAAACACAATGAAGGCTCCTCAAAAATTAATAGGCACATGTCTGTAGTCCCAGCATTCTGGGAGGCTGAGGCAGAAAGAGTGCAAATTCAAGCCCAGCACAGTCAACTCAACAATTTAGCAAAACCCTGCGTCAGAATACAAAATAAAAACAGGGGTGGGAATGTAGCTCAGTGTGAAGGCCCCAGGTTCAATACCCAATAGCTGAAAAAAATAAAATAAAAAAATAGAACTAACATACGGCATAGCAATCCAGCTTCTAGATATAATCCTGAAAGAACTGAAATCAGGTTCTCAGATACTGACACTCCAATGTTCTCTGCAATGTTATTCACAACTGTTGAGTGCTATGGCTTCTATCTAGACAACCCCTGAAGCCTCAGGTGCTCACAGTGGGGCTCTGGGAGGTGACTGGATCATGGGGGTGACACTCAGCAATAGATTGGTCCGTTGATGAGTTTACAGCTAAATGTGATGCTGGCAGGTAAAGCCTGGTCCAGAAGGCAGGTCACTGGGGGCAGGGCCTGGATCTGTCTCCCTTCTCCTTCCTCCTGCTGCCACACCATGGGTGTCTCCCCTGACGCACCACCCAGCCAGCTGACTATGGACTGAAACCTCTACAAACTGTGAGGCAAAATTTACCTCGTCTCCTTTAACTTGTAAGTAACTAGGACACCAAGATGTAAAAATGACCAAAATGTCCTGGATAAAGAAAATGTGCTAGAACTCAGACGGACGATTACTCACCCAAGAACAGGGGAAATCCTCATCTCCAACAACACGATTAGCCTGCAGTAAGGCCCCTGACAAACACTGCACCACCTCACTTGTACAAGTCATCTGCAGAAACTAGACTCCAAGACCATCACTCCAATAATGCACTTCCCCAGAGTAACAGATTTACCTCTGCCCTGTATCATTCCCACCTAGCAAAACCCAGATTCTGAACTACCCATGTCCCTGTGCTTCCAGCTGGGAGGCTGAAGGACCCCGAGGAAGAGAGTACAAACAGGCAGAGTGCCACAACAGGCAGACGAGAAGACCAAGCCGACAGCTGCCTGCCATCCTCACACTGTCACAGGTCACCCTGCTGCACGTGCTTGGCAGGCGAGGCTCCCTACTCTCTTCAAACCTCCCTTCCCACCCGCAACAGAGAGCCTCACCCCCTTCACCTCTTACTTTATGCTGGAAAATCAATAGACCAAACCTCCTGCAGGAGACTCACAAATGCACTGCCGTGTATCCACTGTTTCTTCTTGCTGTGAGAAATGTGCTGCCGCCGCCTACCTAAAGCCAACCCTGAATGTATGTGATGATACATCTCCCCTTCTGTCCTGCATCTTCAACTTGCTATCCTAAACAGGAACCTTCCCAACAACACTTAAACTTGCCCAGTTAAAAAATTCCTCTCATGGCCAGGAGTACTCTTACTACTCTTCCCTCCTCCGGTTAAACTTCCAGAAAGAGCTGTTCAGATCCACTAGCTCTTTAACCAGAGGCGTGCTGAAAATGGTCAAGTGGCTCCAGGGAAAAGGAGCCTTGAATGGCTGCAGTTCAGACTTGACGGTGTACATGAAGAGGCAGCAAACATGCCTCCTGTCTTTGTCAACAGTTTTACAGAACACAGAGCCATCTGTTCATTTGCCTACTGCCTCCCTGCTCTGCATCACAGTAACAGAAAAAAATCTAGTCTACAGGGCTTCAAATACTTAGTATTTGATCCCTAAAAGAAACAGTGTGCCAACCTGGTGCAAGTACTCCTGCCATGGGGGCTCCTGCCACCAGTCAGACAGTTGCTGTACAGAGTCAGTATGATAAGTGACCTTCAGCTCACACTATCCTCAACCCTCAACATTCTGAAATTACTCTTAACTAAAAATTCACAAAGAGCCAATCATGGTGGCATGCACCTATAACCTCAGTGTCTTAGTTACTTTTCTCTCGTTGCTGGGACAAAATACCCGACATCCAAAGTTAGGGGAAGAAAGGTTTATTTGGCTCACAGTTTGTAGAAGTTTCAGTCCACAGTCAGCTGGGTCCAAGGCAGGGGGGCATGGCAGACAGGCAGAAGGCAGCAAAGTAAGCAAGGGATGCAAGCAAGCTTGCTAACCAGCTTCTTCCTGTATCTTTTATCTTATCCAGGCTACCTGTCTTTAGGGTGGGCACTACTCCCACCCTTAATCCTAATACTCTTAATCCTAGCATCTCACCCCTGCTCCCTGCAGAACCATGCCAAACCAATCAGTGGACTAATTTAGTAATCGCACACTCTAGATCCAGCTACCTCTTGCCACATTAGGCTTTTGGGGGACATCTAGGCACAAACCATAACACTCAGCTACTCAAGAAGCTGAGGCAGGAAAACTGAAGTCAAGGTCAGTCTGGGAAACCTAGTGAATTCACATCTCAAAATAAAATTTAAAAGGGCTGGGGATACGGCTTAGTGTTAGAGCACTTGGCTATCAGGAGTGGGGTCCTAGAGACTTGCAAGACGATGAACAGCAGAGAAACCGTCCCTCCAAGATGTGATGTCCAGACACAGGAATACGGCAATGTGAGGAAAAGGACGAGGAAAGTGGGTTTCTGGGACCCTGCAAGGATCTGAAGTGAAAACTGAAGCCCACAGGGAAAGCAAAGAGAGGTGGCAAGTGGTGCTTTCTTCCTGAGCCCTGACTCATGGTATGGGAAGGGCTGCTCAAACCTGCAGACATATCGCGACTACTGGCAACCCCTGAGGCCTCCACGGAGAAACACACCAATGGAACACATCAGTAGACGCATGGACCACAGTGACTGGTGAGTTATTCAGGTTCAGACGTCCACTAAGAAAGAGTGACTGGCCGGTCACCATTCTGGAGGGGGGCAGACTGAGCTAAGACTCCAAGCACTTCATGCTGGCTCCGTCTGTTGGCCCCAGTGTTGGGGTGAGGCAGAGCTGAGTTAAAGCTGGCAGGAGGTCAAGGAGCCAAGTTCAAGTCATCAGGAGGCACACAGTGCTACAGGCTGAACAGCTTGGGTTCCAGCCTGAATTTCAGTGGAACTAAAGGGGTGGGCTTGCTGGGATAATCTACCACCCCACCATGAATCCAATGCTGGCATGCTGGGACTAATCAACACAGACCTGGGCTCTGTGTGCCCACTCTTCCAGTGATGGCAGACAAACGTTCTAAAGCTGATACTTTTTTCTTTTCTTTATTTCTTGATTGTTTGTTCTTATTTTTATATGCGTGAGCATTGGTTCTTGTATTTTTGCTGTTGTTGTTTTGTTCTGTTCTTATTTCTACCTTCTCTCTTTCCCTCATGTCTTAACCAGTTTCCCCAAGTTCGTATCATCTTCCTTTGTCCTCTAGCCTTGCTTTTAATCTCTTTCTCTTCCTCTATTTCTCTGTTTTTCTCCTAACCCCTCTAAAAATTTCTCCTGAGGGTAAAATCGCCAGCTACACCTGAAAGACACCTCTGAGAAATAATCCCTTTCTAAGGGTTCTTCATACTAGCAATAAAGCTACCTGCTATAAGTAATTTACAAGTATCAAGTCAGGAATTAAATTAAAAAAAAAAAAGAAAAATACAAAATGAGAAGACACAGAAGCAAAATGCAATGCCAGACTTCCAGCTCGCCAAAGGCAAACCCAGGGGCAATGAGGTAGAACAATTCAAAAGCCACACACCTGGACTCTCAGAAGTGGTAATAGGGAAAGTAACAAAGCAATGAATGTGGCTCTAGAAAAAAATCAAATCAGAAATAATTCCTCAGATAACTTCAGAGATGGTGACTATAATGAAGGAAATGGTTAGTGAATTTAGAGCAGATACACATAAAAAAACAGAGAAGCTTAGGAAAATCATAGAAACCATGAACACCCAACATAGGAAAAAAATGGAATCCATGAAACAGATTGAAACAGATAACTGGGAGATTAAAAATTCCATTGAAAGTATATGCAGCAGAATGAATCAATATCAGATACAGAAGACAGGACTACAGTTAGCAATCATGAAAAGATTTCTTAAAAATAGTAAGGAACCACAAAAAATCAATCCAACAGCTTCTACATGATGCAAAGAAGAATAACACACGATTGATCAGTCAGTGAAAACGCAGGAGACAGCGCAACCTAAAAACCCTGTTCACAGAAGTAATGCAGAAAACTTCAGAGCATGGAAAAAGAATTTGATAAGGAGGCATACAGAACTCCAATCAGCCATGATCAAAAAAATTTACCCCAAGGCATACAACAGTCACAATTCCAGAAATTCAACACAAGAGCAGAATATTAAAAGCTGTTAGAGCAAAGAAACAAACCACCTATAAAAGAAAACCCATCAGAATCACAGCAGACTTCTCAATAAAACCCTCAAGTCAAGGAGAACTTAGAGTGAAGTATTTCAAGTTCTAAAACAACCTCCAGCCCAGAATGATGTACCCCACAAAACTATCTTTCAAAATTGATGGAGAAATAAGATACTTCCATGACAACGCCTGAAGAAATTCATGAGATCAAAACCAGCACTCCAAAATGTTCAGAAGGACAGTGGTACAAAGAGACAATGAGGACTACAACTTAATAGAATGACTCTACAAGGAAAGGCAAGTAATTAAACAGGGGGAGGGGGGCTAACAATGGGAAAATAACATGAGAAGGATAAGGCAACATATGATCAGTTATAACCATCAATGTAAATGGTCTCAATTCACCAATCAATATGCTGCATATAAGCAACATATTTAATTCAAAAGGAAATTTACAGACTGAAAATCAAAGGATGGAAAACAACACTCTGAGACAGGAACTGGGAAAAAAGCAGGGCTAGCTATTCTATTTGGAGACAAAGTGGATTTCAAGCCAAAACTGATTGAGAAAGACAAAGAAGGTTACTACATCTCTGAAAAGGGAAAAATCCAAGAGGAAGAGATAACAATCACAAATAAATGGGCACCAAATACCAGTGCACACAACTATATAAAACAAATATTAATGGGCATGAGAAATCAAGTAAGCACTAATACAATTGTAATGTGGGACCTTAATACCCCACTGTCACAAATAGACAGATCAACTAGACAAAAAATCAACAAAGAAATATCAGAGCTGAACCAAATTTTTGAACAAATGGACTTAGTAGATGTCTACAGAATATTCCACCCCATAAACATTCTTCTCAGCTGCACACAGGATGCTTTCCAAAACAGAACATATACTAGCTCATAAAACATGCTGAAGTAAAGGCAAAGGAATTGAAATTATCCCATGCCTATTATCAGACCATAGAGGAATAAAGTTGGAAATCAATGGCAAAAGAAACCACAAAAACTACATAAACACATGGAAACTAAATAATACCCTCCTGAAGAATGAATGGATCACAGATGAAATAAAGAAATTAGACAGTTTCTATGATTAAATGATAATACCAACATGACATACTGGAACTTATGGAATGCAATGAAAGCAGTCCTATGAACGAAATTTATAGCAGTGAATTCTCACATCAGAAAATCAGAATGAGCTCAAATAAATAACATAATACTGAACCTCAATCTTCTAGAAAAAGAAGAGCAAGTTAAACCCAAAGCATGTGCACAGGAGGATGCTATTAAGATCAGAGCAGAAATTAATGCAATTGACACTAAGAAAACAATACAAAGAATCAATGAACTGAAGTGTTGGTTCTTTGAAAGATTAAATAAAATTGAGAAACTCTTAGCCAACCTTATCAAAAAATGGAAATAAAAGACTCAAGTCCATGCAATTAGGAATGAAAAGGGTGATCACAACAGATCCTGCAGAAATCCAGATCATCAATACCTACTCCAAGAATCTATATTCTAATAAGACAGAAAACAGAGAAGAAATGTACAGATTCCTAGATACATATAAATTACCAAAGCTGATATAAAATAGAAAAACTGTAAATAACCCAGTATCAGTCAATGAGACTGAAGAACTTAACAACAAAGAAAAGCCCAGGTCCTAATGGATTCATTGCTGAATTCTTCAAGAAATTTAGAGAAGATCTAATGCCGCTACTTCTCAAAGTTTTTAAGGAAATTGAAAGGCAAGCAATACCTGCGAATTCATTCCTGGAAGCAAGCATTACCCTGATACCAAAACCAGAGAAGGATCCAACCAAAAAAGAGAACTACAGCCAATCTTCTTAATGAACATAGATGCAAAAAACCTCAATAAGATACTGGCAAACAGAATGCAGCAAATCATCAAGATTATACACTATGACCAAGTAGGATTCATCCCAGGGATGCTGGGATGGTTCAGCGTACGCAAATAATAAATGTCATACATCGTATTAACAGAGCCAAGGACAAAAACCATATGATCATCTCAATAGATGCAAAAAAGCATGTGACAAAGTCCAAAACCCATTCATGATAAAAACCCTCCAGAAAAGTAGAATAGATGGTCTTTATCTAAATTTGATAAAAGCCATCTAAGACAAACCAACAGCCAATATCACACCAAATGGAAAAAATCTGAAAGCTTTCACTCTAAAATCAGGAGCAAGATAAGGATGTCCACTATCACCACTCTTATTCAATATAGTTCTGCAAACATTAGCCAGAGCAATTAGACAAGAGAAAAAAAATTCCCAATGATGAATGTTATCATTATGTATATCTAAAATGTACCACTAAAATAAATTTTTTTTAAAAAGAGAAAAAAAAAAGCAATAAGGATAGGAAAAAGAAGTTAAAGTATCATTATTTGCAGATGACATGATACTGCAGATTTGAAGACCCCCAAAAACTCCACCAAAAGACTTCTACATTTAATAATCAAATTCAGTAGCATAGCTGGATACAAAGTCAACACTCAAAAATCAACAGCATTCTTGTACACAAACAACAAACCCACTAAGAGAAATTAGAGAAACAACACCTTTCACAATAGCATCCAAAAAATGAAATCAATCTAACAAAGGAAGTAAAAGACCTTTATGTTGAAAACTATAGTATTCTGAAAAAGAAGACTGAAGAGGATATCAGAAAATCAAAAGATATCCCTTGTTCTTGGGTAGGAAGAACCAATATAGAGAAAATGGCCATACTTCCAAAATTGTTATACAGTTTTAATGCAATCCCAATCAAAGTACCAACAGCACACCTCACAGAATTAGAGAAAACAACTGTAAAATTCATTTGGAACCTGAAGAGACCCAGAACAGCAAAAGCAATTCTGGGCAACAAAGGCAAGGCAGGAGCATCACAATCCCTGAATTGATATTATACCACAAAGCTACTGTGATAAAAACAGCATGGTACTGGGCAACCTATTCGGGGGCCCTCCTGTCTCTCTCAGGAGCTATTCCTATTCCCCATTCCTATTCTCCAATAAATTTTCCTACTTTTCACCTCTGTTTTTCCTTAGAGTTCAGTCTTTATTTCAGGGAACACAAACTTGGCATATCTGACATCTATCAAGTTGAGTTATATTTTCCCCTGTATCAACTTGGAGATCCCAGCAAGATAATTAGAAGGAGCTACTTGTGGTAAGAGGTACAAGTCAAGTCAACATGAGACCACTAGTCAAATGTAGTTTTCTTAAAAAAGCCTATGTGATGTGCATGTTATATATGTGTCACTACACTTAGAGATACTCAGACACTAAGCAGTCCAGACAATGTCACACACTTCATCAATGATATCCTTATAATGGGTAACAAAATCAGTTTAGAAACCAAAACTAAAAAGATAACTGGGCTAAGAGGACAACCAATATTTTGCCCCTGGCCCTACAAGGTCAATGAGGACCCAGGACATGAGAAAACCTTTTCTACAAGACCCTACAGTGTTGGCTGACAAATTCCAAGTGATCATACAGATAAAACTGTGTCAGCCTTCTTTTACCAGGATCCACTAGACTGACCTTATAAATAAGAGTTCGTGACTGCTAAACCACAACATGACTTCTAGCCAATGGCCATCAGATTAGTTCTCTAGGGAGGGCCCCTAACTGCAGTTCCCCTACACTGAACTTTATCTCAAAACAGCTAGAGACAAACTATGCCCATTCTCCCCTAACCACAATTAGGGATACCTCTTCAGAGGGGGGACTATTATAGACAGCTAAATTAGATAGAAATTTATAGGCAGTCACACAAGATGGGCCCTCTAGAAAATCAGTGCAAAACATGAGAACACATCAAAACCACAGCTAGAGACACATCTAAAGAAGATTAAAGTCACAATGGCCAGATTAACGCACTTCCCCTAAGGATAAACAAAAGCTTGAGAGTACTGGTACCACCCTTTTCAGAGTTTTCCCCATATAAACCATTATCTCATTAGGCATGGGCCAACCTCTCTCACCCACTAAGACTAAAACTACTAGGACTAAAGACACAACTAAAACTATAGATTACCAATCAAGTTTAATGATGTCGTCCATATGCCCTTGCTACTATTAGATCAATATTAGCTAAGTGGCTACACTTGTACTCTTTTTGGTTGATTATAATTTAATCCCTGTTGTACCCATCCCTTGTGACTTTGCTCTATAAAACTTCCTCAGAGAAGTAGGCTCATTGGCAACCCATTCAGGACCCTTCCTGTCTCTTAGGAGCTATTCCTAGTCCCCATTTCTGCTCCCCAATAAATTTTCCTGCTCTTAAAAAAAAAAAAAAAAAAGGATGGTACTGGCAAAAAAAAACAGACCTAAGCATCAATGGAACAGATTAGAAGATTCAGAAACAACTACAAACATGCTCAATAAACTTATCTTTGACAAAGGGGCCAAACACCTTCACTGGAAGAAAGATAGCCTCTTTAATAAATGGAGCTGGAAAAACTAGCTTTCCACATGTCGAAGATAAAAGCTAGACCTGCATCTTTCACCATGCACTAAATTTAAAATCAAAATAGACCAAAGATCTAAATATTAAAACAGAAACACTAAATCTCCTGGAAGACAGAATTGGTAGAACTCTTAAAGACATAGGTATAGGCAAAGACTTTATGAACAAAACCCTGATCGCACAGGAAATATCACCAGGAATCGACAACTGGGATCTCATCAAATTAAAAGGCTTTTGCACAGCAAAAGAAATCACCAGCAGAGTGAAGCGACGACCACAGAATGGGAAAAAATGTTTCCCATTGTTCCTCAGACAAAGGATTAATACTTTAAAATATATAAAGAATTCAAAAAAATCAGGCTTTCCAAGTTTAAAGACCCAATCCAAAATGGGGAGCCGAAATGACTGGACTCTTCTCAGATTAAGAAGTACAAACAGCAAATAAATATATGAAAAAATGTTCAACATCACTGATCATTTGAAAGATGCAAATTAAAACAACACTGAGATTCCATCTCACTCCAGAAAGAATGGCTGTTATCAAGAAATCAAACAATAGCAAATGCTAGAGGTACTGTGGGGCAAAAAGAATCCCTCCCCACTGTTGGCAGAAATATAGACTGGTGCAACTGCTGTGGAAATCAGTGCAGAGATTCCTCAAAACTGAAACTAGAGGTTCCATTTGACCCAGATATTCCCCTTCTTGGGATCTTCCTCAAAGAATTAAAAGCATCATGCCACAGTGATATACACACACCCATGTTTACAGCAGCACAGTTTGTAATAGCTAAATCTTGGAAAAAGCCCAAATGCCCATTAACAGATGAATGGATAAAGAAGATGTGGTTTTTTAATACAATGGAGTACTACTCTGCCACAAAGAAGGATAAGCTTGAGATGTATCTAGGTAAATGGATGGACCGAGACCATGCTCTGAAGTGAAATAAATCGCACACACATGTTTAAATACTGCATTGCTTCTCTGGCATGAGAAACCAAAAAGTGTAAATAAGGACCAAAATAAGGATATTGGGAGACAGGCAGAAAATGTTCAAATAGGCAGGGGAATGAGGGAGGGGGCAGGGGGAAAAGAAGGAAGGGATAAGGAAAAAAAAAAGAGAACAGAAGGAAAAAAACAGAAACAAAGCTTTTGTAAGTAAGGGAAGAGGGGTTGAAGGGAGAGGAAGGGAATTGAAAAAAAAAGAAGCACAATATATCATGCACAGGTACAAATTCCCTATGATGAATGTTATCATTATGTATATCTAAAAACGTACCAATAAAACTTGCTTCTGTGCCTGGCAAAAAAATATAAATCAAAGAGTGGGGCCCTAATAACACACACACGCATACATGCACACATTATTCCATGGGGACAGACCTTAACTTACTGATCTTTCAGGAAGAATGAGAGCCAGTAGCTGCTACCCACTTCTTTGACTCTTTAGTCTTTTGGCTTCTGAGAGCCAATGATCTCAGGCTTTCCTCCCATCTCTGTAGTACCCCCTCTCACACGTACTGCATTCTGCTGCCTTTTCCATGGAGTTTCTCTATGCTTAGCTCTCAGCGCTCTTCTCTCCTCACCTGAAACTTTGTCTCTAGGTGACAGAGAGCTTCATCTGTGTATTTTACTATATACAGTTGGGCCTCTGCATCCACAGCTTCCACATCTGTTAATTTCAGTATAAAACCAATACTGAATTTCCCCTCTTTCTTTAGATGCATGTTATAACAACTAACACTCTAAGCAGGGCTCTATAAATTTAAAACAAAAATAAGGACCCTATTCTCTAAAAATAGCTTATTTGGGGCTGTTCAATATCTCACCGCACATTATCCTCAATAGAAAAGCCCATTTTCAGTAAAGAAAAGTAACTGTTACAAATTAGTCCAAACTCACTGATATGGTTAATATAAATTCTGATGCTATTATGAAATACCCCCACAGACTGCATCATGGCAGAAAGGCAATTCCACTTCTGCTTTAGGGAGCTGCGTCGGGAGGGTGTGGGATGAAGACTACATATAAGAATACAAAGGGTCTTGGAGAATTCCTTCACGGAACAAGGTCTAATATTCCTTTTCTTGCTCATCTCCTGGACTATACTGACTAGAAGACAAAGGCAGTTTGGCAAAGGACTAGGTAGTAATACGAATTACTTACCAAGCAATTTCCATTGTTGGGTTTTCTCTTTGAATTCAACAAATGGAGAGAAACTGGAAGGAACAGCTGCAAGAAAGAGATCACACAGACAAGCCACACAGGTCAGGAAGTGCAAAACTCAGAGCAGCCCACAGCTCTCAGTGTTTCATGGTGTACAAGGAGGGGAGAGACGTTAAGGGTACGGCAAGACGCAAGGAACAACGGACCAAATGGGCACAGCTGCCACGTACTGTAAGAATTAGGCAAAAGAAGAAAAACAGAGACCAAGCTTCCAAAAAATCCTTACCACGGCTTTCTCCAGCAAGGTACTGCAGAGCAGGCAACACCAACTCGGCCCAGTTGGGGGCTGCAGAAAACCAGCTGTTGAGGGAACTGGCCGGAGATGACTGCCAGTCCAAAACGCGCTCCTCCAGCTGAGGGAGAGGAAAAGCGGAACCAGTGAGCCTTCTCTTCTACCTCAGTGTCCCAGGGATGTGCCAGAGCAAGCTGGGTACGTGTATCATTGGTGCTAGTCCCCAAGCAAGTTAGCGATGGAGCTCTGGGCTCTGCAGAGCTGCTTCTTAAGTGAGAGATCATCAAAAATTCCGAGAATTTCAAACCTTCAACGTACATCTGACTTTTCCAAAACTCTTACCATAGGAAGGCTAGCCTGATTCTCCAGCAGCAAGATCTCCAACAGAAGAGAGAAAAAACTAGATGATATCTCATTGATTCCAAGGCAAGGCTTGAGGTCTTCCAGGGGCCTGTGGAGCGAAGGAAACATAAGAACAACTAAAAAGACCAAGAATACATTCTTGGTTAGTTCAGGTCCCCTGAGGCCCTGGCAGTCACAAGAGTTTTCCAGCTGGGTCCCTGGCAGTGCCAGCAGATTCAGCATGCTCCCACATAGCCTGAGGGCCAGAGCAGCCCTCTGCTTCACCACCCGCCCTCAGTAGGGCATCATCTCTGTTGTGCACTTACTCTTCCTTTATAGCAGGTATTGCCAGCGGAGATGGGGCCTGTGAGAGAGGCGGAACCCCTTCAGTACCACTTAGAGGCTCAGCCAAATCCTCTGCCTCTGATTTGATGAGCTTTATTTTCTTCTTCTTCCTTTCCTCTTTTTCCTTTGCCTTTTTTTTAAGGACTGCCAAGTCATATAAGGCTGGGAAGTAAAAGAAACACAAGTCACAAAACTGCATTTTCTAGTTAGGAAGGGGTCTTACTTGCATACTCTTTCCCAAGGCCCACCAAAGACAGAGAAGTCCCATAATAAGACATACAGATTTTTTTAAACTAACTCAATGAGTGATTTACAGTTCAATTTTAACATCTACTAATAGGCTATACTGACTTTAAATTCAAAACCAAGGTGACTGGCACAGAGACTGTGGTTTCATTTACTTTAGCCACATGGAGATAGTCTCATAAAATTTAACACCAGAGGTGAAGGCTACTTAAATGTGACCAACAGTTTTTTTTCTTTTTACCTGCCAGAGAGCCCTTCCTGCCAGCATTTACTCGAGTCATGATGTCACTGAGGGTCAGATCACCTGTTGAAAGGTCTGGGTGATCCTAGATGTGACAGTCAAGAGATTTGGTTATGCAGGCCAAAGAAGGAGCAAAGACTACCAATTTATCTAACAGATATGATTCCCATCAGGTAGCCCTGGGGAAACATGCTGCATTACAAATAAGCAGAAGTAAACACTACTGTTCATCATAATGTTACACAGGAGAACCCAGTTTCAACCCCTGCTGTATGGTATTTACACTTCATAAAGCTCTTCTGCAGCCCTTATTGCACATGCTCTTCAAGCTAATTTTCTTACATTTTACAAAGCCTGAAAAAAGAGATCAAAGAAGTTAAAGGAACTGCACAATACTGCAGAGAGTGGAAAAGCTGGCGTGAACTCAGTTCTGACCCCAGTATAGGACTCTTCCCACCTCGCTGCTCTGCCTCAGATGAGGTGTCCTTTCTCCATTCTACTCTCCAGAGCTGAGAGGAGTAAAAGAACAAGTACAAAGAGGGAAGAGCACAGGGCCAACTCTCAGTCCTGGCACTGACTAGTTACAGAACCAATGACAACGTCCTTCAGTTCTCTGAGAACTGGTAACAAGGAACTCACAATGTTCTCATATAGCAAAAGGCTGCAGAGTAAAGGGTGAAGCAGACACTGTTGAGAAGGCCTTATGAAGCCGAAGCATTTGTTGCCTTCCATCTTTAACACTAACTAGCCTGTGTTGCTCCTGACCTCAACAACAACAAGAAAGCACTACTGAGGTGGGGACAACCGGTATCTCCCCCAGGACAGCCAAGCCACAGACATTCAAACCACCAGTGGCCACGCCCGTCCCAATCTTACTGGCTGATGTTTCCGCTTCTCATGGTGCTTCTTTAACATTATCTTCAGGTCACTGTCCCCAAGTTCTATTTTATCTGAGAGAAAATGAACCAAACCATATGAACTAGGTCATTCATGCAACAATGCTCTAATTTAAATCTTCCTGGTTACTTGTGACCTTCTTAGGCAAGATACTCCTGAGCTTCCCTTCTGAGTCCTGCATACTAAATTTAAGCGACAAAATTCTTCAGTCACAGGATCAGCACTTCCCTTTTTCTATTATCAATAAATTACTTAAGTTATTCAGCTGGTCTGAATACACACTAAAGTTTCCTGACACTGTCCTTTGATTCCCAAATACAAATTATTCTCCAACTTTAGTAACACTGTATGGAACTGCTATGGCTCTGCTTACCCATTTTGCTCTACTACTGAATGCTCCCTTAGTTGGTATATTAAGATTCTGCTTTCTTTAGCCCAAAATACCATCTGGTCAGCTCCTAAAGACAATTTTCAAAACAAAGAAACAACTTCCAGAATGGGTAAAAATGTCTGCTACCTACTCTTCAGACAAAGGACCAGCATCTACAATATATAAAGAACTTAAAAAAATTAGACTCCTCCCAAACTTAAAGACTAAATCAAAAAACAGGCATCTGAAATGAACAGACACTTCTCAGATGAAGAGATATAAGTGGCCAATAAATACATAAATATTCAACATCACTGGCCATTCAAGAAATACAAGCTAAAACAACACTGAGACTCCAGAACTCCAGCAAGAATGGCTATCTTCAAAAAGTCAAATAATAACAAATGCTGGAGAGGTTGCAGGGAAAAAAGAGAGTACAATCTGTATGGTGATTCCACAATGCAGGTACCATAAGTATGGAGATTTCTCAAAAAACTAAAAATAGAAATTCCAATTGACCCAGCTATTCCCCTAGTAGGTATCTTCTCAAAAGAGTTAAAGATATCATATTACAGTAATATCTTGCATACCCATGTTCATGGCAGCACAATTCATAATAGCTAAATCTTGGAAGCAGCGTCTATGTCCATAAACAGAAGAATGGATACAGAAAATGTGGTACTTAAATGCAATGGAGTACTGTTCTGCAATAAATAAGGATAAACTTGCGGCATCTGCAGACACTGCAAGACCGTAAGATTAAGTGAAGCAAACCAAGACATACAAACTTAAATACCACATGGTTTCTCTTACATGAGAAACCCAATAAACAAATAATGTACTAAATAAAAGACAGATAATAAGAAGTAAGGACATACAGCTTTCTCAAACAGGAAAGGGATCAAGAGATGAAGGGAGGGAAGGGAGGGGAAGCAGACGAAAAAAGAATCAAGATGTGTTACATACATGGAACACATGTACTAATAAAAACAAAATTTGAAAAAAAAAAGGAAAGAGGGCAGAGGCAAGCCTATCTGTAGATGAGAAAAAGCGGAATGGAAAAAACTTCTCCAAATCACCAAATTCTGAGGAACACTGCTTTGCTTCGTGGCAGGTAGGAATCCAGTCCCCACCTCCCTCTGAGGGAGCTTTCACCTCTACGCTACAGTTTCCTAGAACAGCGGCGGTGCCGGCTCAGTTCTCACCTGCAGTTTTCATATCCATGGTGCAAAGTGTGGGCACCACCCTCAGGGGCACCGCAGGACTAGGAGAACGTGCTGGAGAGCTCGGAAGCCAAGAGCTGAGATCTTCAAAAGAAAATTTTTCTTGTAAATCCAACGTAGCTGTGGACTCCAATAGGGGAGATTGGGTAAGTGGCCATTTAGGTTCAACAGGGCTAAGCCAACAACATGGAGGCCAGGGTTCCACAATCCTTTCTGACCCTTCCCCAGACGGGCTGGAGCACACTTAGGTCATTTAAACGGCTCTTCCAGGAAGAGAGACTTCAACAGAGTGATGGGGTCGTACTGCAGCAGGCCAACAGTCACTACTACTCTCCTGTAAGGGGAAAAGCAGTTCTCTCAAGTGGCACAATGGGACCAGAGGCCTACTGTGGAGAGATCCTGCCCTGCAGTGATCTGTCCAAGAGGTGCTCATCTCACTCAAGTGCCGCCTGAGCACAGCGACAAGGAAGACACGGAGTCAGCCCCACCTGACATGACACCTCAGGGACTTGGAGACCAAGGGCAAAGGTGCCCCACTTTCCACCCCCAGACAAGACAATGCGGGCTGCTCAGGGACAAGTGGCTACCACTGGCTCCGACACCCCAGCCGCCCCAAGAGCCTGAAGACACTCACCCTCTTCGTCAGAGGACAGCGCTGTGTCCCCACACTCCTCCTTCACTTCCCTCAAAACCTTCAAGTAGCGCTGCTGGGTCCGCCACTCCCGCTCCTCAGGACTGCGGGACGGTGAGGGGCGCTTCTGCCGGCAGGGCAGGGCTGGGCCAGTCCTGCGGGCCATCTCTAGCAGGTCCTAGGAGGCCAGACGGGAGTGCAGGTCATCACCGAAGCGCACTCAGAACGATGTACACTCCATAAGGCTACACTTTATTCTCTTCATATTAAACAACCTTAGCTCCCTCCCCGCCAGATCGCAAAGCAGATATATGATTACATACAAATAAAAAGGGCTTATACTGATTACAGATTAAGCATACTTTATCCAAAAATCTGAAATCTGAAATGCTGTAAAATCCAGACTTTATAGTACAGTTAGTCCCCGACTTACAAACGAGTTCCACTCTGGGGAAACGTTTCTAAGTCATATTTATTCAGAAGTCTGACAAAGTGAGTCTTATACATCTTTGACACAAATACACAATGTAAAACAAAACCAAACACACACAAATACTCTAAGTAAACTATTTTTACTTTTACAGTTACCTTAAAGTGGTGATACAGTACAGTACAACTGTAAATAAACTACAATCTGAATTATTTTCACTTTTATTTCCATGATTATTGCTCTGCAGTTCCCAGCAGTCCCGTCCACATCACTGCTGCTTCCGGACAACCTGGGCTCTGACTGAGCACTGTGCTACTGTACTACTGCACTGTGCAGTAAGCACACAGCAGTACAATTGTGACAATGTCCGGAGAACATGTGAGCTACTTCCGCTATTTGTTTGCATCTAGGAATGTTCGTAATGTGAGGTCCATTCATACCTGTGAAAGTTCACAACTTGAATGTTTCTAAACCAGGGACTTCATGTACCAACATGACACCCCAGTACACAATTCCATACCTGACCTCACATTAACCAGTCAAAGCATAAGCACACTAAAAAGTGTGCAAAACTGCCTTTAGGCTATGTGTATAAGATGTAAGTGAAATATGAGTAATTTTATGTTTACACTTGTGTCCCATCCCCAAGCTATCTCACTATGTGTTTGAAATATCCTCAAATCTGAAAAAACCTGAAATCTTTCTGAAACACTGCTGGCATTTCAGGTAAGAAATATCAGCATGTATCACATGGTGAAAATCCCGTATCTGAATGCTAAATTGCTCCACAGAGACTGACTACTATACTAGACGACCAAATACTGTATTCCTCTACTGCAGGTTTAACTTCAGTACACTGCCTCCAAGAATTAACAGGCTGCAAGAAACTGAGAGGCCACTGAGCTTTACATTCTACACACTCATCACAGTATTCAGAGGCCTGTGTACACCTGCACATCAATTTCAGAGCATCCTAGTTTTCCTCAATAACCTATAACAGATTTCAAATCCATTTCTTTATCTGGGTAAGTTTTGTGGGGTTTTGTTATTTGTTTGCTTGTTTGTTGTAGTGCTGGGAATCGAACTTGCAGCCTTATACATGTTAGGTTTTCAGGAAGCACTTTCTCATGTTTTAACATCTCTGAAATCAGAGCACATCTTAAAATTGACCATAAAGCAAAAAGACATAGTTTAACTGGCAGCATGTTTATCTTGGGGAGTACCTTTTGTGCTTTGCATCTAACTACTTCTTTGAAGTCATGACAGCATAAGTTCAACAGACTCATCTTATACCCAGTTCCCCGCGTTACTTACACTCCGGGAAGCAAGTATATGCTTCAGCAGCCGATGGAAATACTGCTGCTGCGAGTTGAGGTATCGCTTGTACTGTGACTTGAAGCACAGCTGCCGATACTTGACCACCTCAGGATTAAAATATCCATCTTAAAAAAATAGAGGTACAGCTAGATATACATCTGTCAACATACAGTCAACGTTTAAGATGTGGTTGTAGCACAGAACTAAATATAAAAGTGAATACAAGAATCCGGAATGAGAACTAAAACAATGACAGTTCAATTCAGGCTGATAACTAACAACCATGGTAAAATTAGAACTTAAATATGGTATTAATCAGAGTGAAATACATAGAAATTTCTGCCTTGATATTCCTTGTCTGTATCTTCACAAGGCTACCTACCATGTTGTTTGGAGGAAGCATGCTACCTCTACACAACCCTTCTAAATCCAACACGGTTTTCCTTTGCTCTGCAGCAGGAGAGACAGGGTACTCCCCCTCTGAGGCCCTCACTTAGGTGAAACCACAAAGGAATCCCTCTTTAATAATCCATTAAAGAGAAAAATGCATGCCTATAGTCTCAGCTGCTTGTGGGGCTGAGGCAAGAGGATGACTCGAGCCCAGGAGTTCAGGGCCGGCACGGCAACACAGCGAGATGCGGCCTCTTAAAATTTCTGTTTAAGAACAAAAGGAGGGCTAGGGTATGGCTCAACGGCACAGCACTTGCCTGGCATCCAAGAGGCCCTGGGTTCAAGCCCCAGCACCACGGGGTGCAGGGGTGTGTGCTAACTTTAAATCCTGAAGATGAGAAATTTGAAATGATAATCTGCTCCAGTCTCAAGCAACTGTCAAGTTGTCCAGTTTAGCACAAGTCAAAATGTTCCAGCTTTTCAAGGCATCATGCTAGAATGTTACCCAGAAGTGAGAAGGTTAGAGGCTTCTTCTGCTCCTCTGCATAGGCCAGAATAGTCCCAAATCCCTCTGCAACTCCTGAAGTAATAGTTCATTCAAGAATCACCAATGGGGGCTGGGGATTTAGCTCAGTGGTTAAAGTGCTTGCCTTGCAAGCACAAGGGCCCAAGTTCAATCCCTAGCACCAAAAAAAAAGAATCACCAATGGAAGCAAAAACTACTGGGTAAGACAGCGCTTTAAAGCAATAAGATCAGTACCTGATCCCAAAGTATTGCTTCTCAATAATAAAGGAATACAGGCACTTTTGCCATCAGAGATGTGGCCAATACCACTTAACCAAGTGATCACACATGACATTACCAACAATGGAAAACTGACACCATGTGCCTCCTGAGCTGACACAGTGGGAAGGATATTTCCCTGATAGCAACCTTGCAAAAAGCACTGCATACAAATCTAATCACGGACATCTTCAGGACATTTTAAAATTCAAGTGTTGTGGGCTCTTCAAAAATGCCAGTGTAGAAAGACAACAGAAAAGGGCAGAGATCCTCAATTCACAGAGCTAAAGAGACTTAAGACCCAAACACAATGCATAAACCCTTAACAGACTCTGGATTTAGCAGCAACTTATGATGGACACTTCAAAACAATTAGGAAAATTTCAACATGGAATTTTCTATGATATTATTTGGTCAGTGTTAAATTTCTTGGGCCACATAACAGGCATATGTTTATGTGGGAGAATTCTTTGGCAAAAGATATACATGCTCAAAGATTTGGTTATGAAATATCTTCTCTAGGTTATGAAATATCTTCTCTAGGGAAAAAAAGTAAATAGCAATCTGTTTAAAAATTTTAGACTACTCATTAAGAGCACTTTTGGGATTCTGGGACTGTTATTTCTTGTTCTGGGTGGTGGTTACACAGGTGAGTTTGTAATGGGTATTTTCTATTTATGTCAATAAAATTTAACTTAAAAAATAATATTGTAGGCAACAAAAAATTACACAAAAGTATTCTGGGTTGACTCAGCTTTCTGTACATGAGAATGAATAAAACAACGAAAGGCACACATAAGTGAATGTGTCCCCGCCCTCCACCCTATCAAAACCAGAAGGCTGAGCTACCGACCTCGGAAAAGCTTCTGGGCAATGTGCAGAGGGTTCCCAAAGCGGAAGTTCTCCCCGCTGAACAGAGCTAAGATGAGCTCGTTCTGCTGCTCCATGCTGTCCGCGGGAAAGTGAGGCAGAAACTGCTGGAGGTGTTTACGCTGAGAGTCACTTAGTACTTCCTGCCACGTTGAGAGGCTGACAACATCAAAGAATATCTCGGGCTATGAGAATTTAGGGAAAAAGCAAACGACAGAAAAGTAAGTCTTTAAGTTTGTATGGGCACGCATAGGAAGATATATGTGACAAAAAATTTACCTCTTATCATTTCTAAGTAGAGAGTGCAATGGTTTGCAGGACATTTACATTTGCCACGCAACCATCGCTCTATCTAAATTTTCTAAATTTTTTAAACAGACTAAAATTTGCAATGATCCTTACCCAATTCTCAAACTTAGAGATTAAAGATGACATGTAAACCACAATTTTGTATCTAATAATAAACAATAATCCAAAGGAAAATTATCTCAGTACAGAGAATCCCATTTGGAAAACATCTGTCACCAAGACTACGATGGCAGACATCTGAAGTTCACCCTAAACCGAGCAGCAAGAAAAGATGAACATGGGCAAAGAACTTGAGCTGAGGTCTCTTGCTAAGTGAGAGCAGCAGGATGGAATTCAAGTTTCACTCACTGTCACACACTAGCTACGTATGTGCCAAGTATGAACTAAGCTAGACTGGCAGAGATACTGAGGGGAGGGGCAAGGGGAACAAATACGTGATTTTTGTGCAGTATAAGAAGTGAGAATGTGTACAGAAGCAGAGTCGGGGAAGGCCCATGAGAGGCGGGAACATTTAAAATAAACCCAAGAGATAAAGAAAGGGAAAAAAGATGCTGGGGAAGGCAGTTAGAAATTCCCAGAGCAAAACCATAAAAACAAAGGAAGGATAGCAGTTACCTGTGGAGGAAATGGAGCGAGCTAAGGCGGAGAAAGGATACACAGGGCCTTAAACGGTACTGGAGTTATTATCTTGGGCAGGGGCTGCATGCAGCTTTCTTCCCTCGTTTTTGTTTTTTGTATATTTCTGTTGCTGAGTTTGTTTGGTTTGGGGTTTTTGTTGTTGTTGTTGTTGTTGTTTTAGTTTTTTTGAGATAGGTATCTGCTATATTGCTCAGGCTGGTCTTGAACTTGCAAGCTCCTGCCTCAGCCTCCTGAACAGCTGAAAATACAGGGATGGACCACAATGTCTGGTCTGCACACACGTTTTATTGTTGCTTAAGTGCATATATATGTATTTCATATGCTCTTTTTATGTGTGATATGTTTCACTGAAAAAAAGTTCAGGCAATGTCCGGCTACAGAAATGACAGAGAGGGTGCAGGAGGTGGCAGACAGCAGTGAGAAGTGTTGGACTTGTGAACCTGTCAAACAACTGTTAATTTAATTCTAAGGACAAAGAAAAGCCATAGGAAGGGTTTAAGCAGGAAATAACAGGAAATCCAACTAGTATCTTTGCAAGAATGTATCAAAAGCACCTCAGATTCAATGTCCAGGAGCCTGCCCTGCAAACCTATTTTTGCACTCCATTTTATTCCTAGCATCTAACTCAATTTTCAGCATGGAGTAGGTACTTAATTTTTTTTAAAGTGCTGACTAAATGAACAACATACAGAGATTTTCTTGTAAGAGTATTCAAAGAAACTATGGATAGGACTGGGCAACATGGCTAGACTTCGTCTCAAAACAAACAACAAAAGATGGTAAGTATACACACCAACTATAGTATAACTGCTACTACAGATGGCAGGATCAGAGAAGCACACAATGGTGGCTTCCATTTTATTGACATGGTTTGGCATATTATTATTGAAGAATCTGAAACAAATATGGATAAATGAAATTATACCCTGAAGCAGGGTGATGAACAGGTAACTACTTTTTGTACTCTACATTGATCTATATGATCCAAATACAGCAAATCAATGAAAATATATGCTTGAATCAATATTTTCTCATACACAGTACCTTGCACATAAGCACTTAATAAATGGCAGCCACCTTAATAACAGGGATGATTACACATCTTGCCCATGAAAGTGGTCAAAGGCACGCCGAAATCCTATCTCACGACACACACAATTATTCAACCAGAGGGTTACTGTTATGGTTTGTGTCTAGACGTCCCCCCAAGACCACATGAGGTCAAAGATGGGGCTTTTTCAGAGGTGCCTGAATCTAGAACGTATGATGCTGGAATTAAGGGCGTGTGATTACTAAATCAATCCACTGATTGGCTTGGTACTGCCCTAATCCTGGCAGCCTGGATAAAATATAAGGGACGGAAAGAGGCTTGTCTACCCCTTGCTTACCCTGCTACCTTCTGCCTGTCTGCCATGCCACCCTGCCTTGAACCCAGCTGACTGTGGACTGAAATCTCTACAAACCATGAGCTATATAAACCTTTCTTCCCCTAACTTTGGGTGTCAGGTATTTTGTCTCAGCAACGAGAGAAGAGTAACTAAGACAGTTACCTTGTGGGTAGAGGTAGTACGTCATGATTCTGTTTAATGATTCACAACAGGGTAACCATTTTAAAGTAAACACATCTATAATTCTGTTCTTAAAATATACAATCTTTTTTAATTAATGAGAATTACCTATTAAACAGGCAAAGTGTAGCTTATATTTTCTTCTTTAATCAGAGTACTAAATAGACATTACACTTAAAAAAATAAGAGTGCTCTGCCTGAAACATTAAAAAAAAAAAAAAAAGGAAAAGAATCACAAAAGACTGAAAACTTGCAAAGTGGGAAAGCTTCAGAATAGCTACCCCAGGGGAAGGGGTGGGGGCAACTATGATCATTTGCAATGTTACTACTTACGTCCTCCAGAAGGTCTTCAGGCAAGCTAACCCTGGTGCCCCCCAGCAGGCAGTCCTCCATAATCCTGGTGCCATGGCTATCTCCACACGGACCAAGTTCCAGAGGGTCAGTCAGCATATGGTCCAAGGAATCCATTGCTACTTCTCCACCAGTACTCTAGACAAATATATGCATCTTAAGGCAGAAAGGAGAAATTGCAGGAAATGTGGTTGATGCTAATAATCCTCTAGAAAATATTCAACCTCAAATCTATTCTTACATCTTATCCCTCTACCCTAACTACACCCATTCCCCCTCCTTTTCCACCACTGCATTCCTGTTGGAATTTTCATCTTTTCTAGTAGGGTTCTTTTCTCAAAATGCTTCCACAGTAACTCCTAAATTCTTAAGTTTCCTATACTCTCATTTTACAGAAACACAAAATGAAACTCAGAAACTAAATAAGCAGATTAGTCTATAATTTAAAGTTCTCAGGTCAATAATGTTTCCACCACCAAATAATTTCTTTAACAGTTGTTGTTTTAGCAATTAACTCTTGTTAGAAAGTTAGCCAGGGGGAAAAAAAAAAAAAAAAGAAAGCCAGAAAACCACATACATATTAGGAAAGTCAGATGTAACAGCAACTATTAAGTGCCAGACCTTCTATATATCTCATTTAATTCTTACAACTGTGTTTACTACCTCTGTTCTACAGATACTAAACCTGAGGATCAAAGCAGGGAACTTGCCCCATCCCAGAGGTGGCAATGAAACTCAAGTCTGCTTGAGTTTGCCTGTGAATCCATGTTATTAACATTATATATACAATACCTCTTCCATAAATTCTCAATTTAAATCATAAAAAGAAATATTTTTAATATGATTTTATTTATCTACATAAACTCCTGAGGCTCCAAGCACCTGACCACAACCACCAGTGAAGTCAGTAGCCAATTCAGTTAGCTGATCCATCTGATCTTTATAACCACATAAATTGCTATTTTTTTTTCCTTCCTATAACAATCGAACACTGTTGACCACCTTTAGAAAAGCGCTTCCTGAAACATTCAGAGTGGATTTCACAAAGCTGATGGCTAGAAGCAGGTGTACGGTGGAGGTGAAGAGACTGAACAATGACAAGAAGACCCCAAGGAGCCTGAACTCAGTCCTCTACATTTACTAAATCTTTTCTCAGTAGCTCCTAGTCCTACTAAATGGGCTAACGAACGCACTAAAACAGAAAGAAAAAAACAGACTCAGTCAAAAAACCAGACTTCTAGTCTAGGTTTGTCCTTCATTCTCAGTGACAACCCACAGATCTTATCTCATCACGTGTCAATTTCCTTATTTATAAAATAAAGAGGAGTTGGACCAAGTCCTCCCTACTGTTAATTCCAATCTTGAAATCTTGCAATGAATAATCTCCAGGTAAGTGACAGTTTATTTCATTTAATGTGGGTACTTCTCATTCCCAAAACTTTTCAATGATAAGCACACCTGTAATACTACATCGAAAATAAAAACCTTTCCTCAAAATTTTGTCATGTTCTCTTGCAGGGATTTCAGATGTATTTAAAGATATGCACTAAGATTAGAGTCACATCAGGGCAGCTTCGTGGTTCCCAAGCGACGGTGCCCACACCTTTTACCACATGGTATAAAGAGGATGGCCTGAACTGGCCTGGTACCTAAGTAACTTAAGCAGGTGAGATGCAGAATGGCGCGAGAAGCAGAATCTTGTCTTTAAAACAGGTGGAAAAAACACAGAAGCAACCTGATGCTTAGAATAAAATCTTCCTAACAGAACTGGCACACAACAGACCAACTGCAGTCAGTGTCTTTTCTGAACTTATGCACACAATGTGCACATCCGTTCACAAATTTCTTCAATTACGGCGGGTACTTAGCTAAATTTAATTTATTCCAGGGACATCCTTTACGCTGCTACTCTTCTGAATACGGTCTCCAAACACAAAAAGCAAGCATCCTGGAGCTGGAACTCCGGAAGCCCTGGATTTCAGAGCCTGGGTGAGTCCCGGATTTCCTCACTAGACCAGGGAGCCCTCTCCCACGGGCCTCTCCTCCGCCCTGGGTCACCCTCCCTCTGGCACCCTCCTCACGCACCGGAGCAGCCCCGAGCACCGGCACCCGCGGGCCCCGCCCCTCCCCCATGCGTGCCTAACCCTAACCTTCACCCACCCGGCCGCGCGCTCCCACACCCGGATCCCTGCCCCACGCCCACGGGGGCGGCGACCCCGCGACCCACCTCCTCCCTCCATCCCGGCCCCTCGTCAGCCCTCTCACCGGGCCCGGCCCGCCCTCACCTGGACCCGAACGCGGGTCTCCGGCCAGCTGCGCCTCTCGGGCCGCGGGATCCCGACGCGCTCGCTCCCGAAGGCGTCGGGGTGCGTGCACGCTCGGAGCTCCGGCGGCGGAAGGGGCGGGATCCAGGCGGAAGGGGCGTGTCCGGAGGGCGGGGCCTGGGGCGAGGCTGGCCAGGCGCGGCGCGTGTTGACGACTGAGGTCTGGGCACGCTAACCGGTTCCAGCGAGTGTGTGCGTCTCACCTGGTTTAGGAGCTTCCGCAGAGCAGACGGTTCAGTTTTGTTTCTGGGCTACGGGCCAGGGCTCTGGAAGGATCCGTTTGCTGAGCGCATCCCCTGGCCCAGGCCCTCACGTTCTGTCCACTGTGTTGGCACTGCAGACACAGGCAGTATGCGCAAATAATACCCATTTTACAGCCGAAGAAATCGCGATTTCTCCCGAGGTTCAATGAAAACGTTGTGCCACCGAGTGGTACCCGAGAGTGCAAAAGCACTTTATTTTCCCTTCAAAAAGGTTAGGTTACACATTGACATCAACAAAGGAGGTAAAATGAAGTAAAAATGGAGGTAAAAAGGTAAAAATGAGGATTACCTAAAATAGTTTGAAACTATAACCCTTGGACACAAGAATTAATAACGAGGGTGGTGCCAGTCAAGGTTGAACTGTCTAATTACTGTTCAGATGTCCTTGCAGAAGTATTTTTTGTATAAGGTTATTACAGCCTTTGCACAAGGTTTGGTGGTCTGTTGTAATAATTACTATCAGGCAACAGTGTGTACGAATGTCTCTCCCATAACCTCGTAGCTTTGTTTTGCTAGAGATGGCACGACTCCATTTTGACTGACAATTTTCATGTCCTTTACATGATCATTACAACATCTTCCTGATGCCTGATTCTGATACTTGCTCTATCTCTTTAAACTGTGGTTTTGGCCTTTTAGTATGCCTGATCATTTTTTTTAATAGCTGCACATCATGTACCTGTTACAGAGAATTTATGCAAGTAGGCCTTTAGTAATGAGGTGGTGAAGTGTGGAGAAGGAACTGTCTTATAGGCCGATGACTTGGTCTCGGTCTTCTGTGAGCCTGAGTCTCCGGACAGTACCTGCCCCAGTTTTCTCCCCCTTAGATGGGAAAGGACAGCCCTAGGTAGCTGCAATTCGGTATATCCCTTCTCCTAGGTCATTTAGGCTCAGGTAAAACCCCTGTGGGTTAGACTCTGGTTAACTAGTTTCTCCAAGAACCAGTCTTTTTAAGAAATGGAGTGCTCTGGAATATTCCAAAATGGTCTGGCAATGAGGGGATTTTTCTCCAATATTCACTGTGAGAACTTGGTCAAGCTCATGGATATAAAACTCAGAAAAATGTGGGTGTCCCTCCTCATCAATGACTTGGCCTCCTCTGGAGGTTTTTATTCCTCAGACTTGTTCATAGTGAGCCTTCAGCAATTCATCATTTACAGTATTGGTTTTCCTATGCTGGCACTGGTTCCTTTGGAGGTTTCTGCTCCTTAAATTGTGATTCCCTGTACTCACCTGTCATTCTCTCCAATTTTGAGGGGTAGCAGTTAGCCTTGTGACCTCATTTCTCTAATGGATTTAAGACTTGTTAATTTTTCAGTTTGTTCAGCTTTTTACTTGTTTGCAAGATGGAGTGTCAACTCCCAAGCTCACCCACCAAACTGGAAAGCAGAAATTAAACTGTAATCTTTAGCCAGGCCTGGTGGTACACACATATAATCCCAGAACTTTGGGAGGTTCGGGCAGGAGGATCAGAAGTTTGAGCCCAGCCAGGGCAATTTAGCAAGACCCCATCTTAAAATAAAAAATAAAAAAGGGCTGGGGATATAGCTCGGTGCAAAGGCCTTGGGTTCAATCCCCAGTACCACCACCAAAAAAAAAAAAAAAAAGTTGTAGTCTTTATTTTTTATTTATTTATTTTTTGGGGGGTACTGGGGATTGAACTCAGGACCTTGTGTTTACGAGGCAAGCACTCTACCACTGAGCTAAATCTCCAGCAAGTTGCAGTCCTTAAAAGAAAAAAAGTTTAACCATTTCAGTATATCTTGTAGCTTCATACACACAAACAAGAAACATATTTATAAAAAAAATATTTATTACTTTTTACACCTGCTGGGTAGCACAAGACTATTAACACTATAACTCACTGAATGTACAATAAATGTTCACATTTAAATAATAGGATGGGGTCAACATTTTCAACCAGTGGGTCAGCTTTAGCATCTCATGAAGTGCTTTTTTAGTCTTAGATATCTTAAGAGTTTTTTGAAAGGGTAATTCCAGGTCAGAAAATAATTCAAGAACATCAAAATAAAAAGTTCTTCCAGAAGAACAGGACTTTTACATGATGAAATGTCTGTTTCTCTGGGCACAATAAAAATGTGAAGTCTATATCCAACCCACTCCAAAATATTCACATTGCACTGAACGAAGTCTGCAGTGCCAATCTGTCTCTATGGGAGAGGCCATAGTACAAACACTGGTTTCCCAAATTGAGTCTTCCGAGGGATGATAATCTGCCATCTGTTCAAATCCAAGTCCTTTTGGAAATCCTTTACCTTGGAATGAATATGCACATCTGATCCTAAAGCAGTATTATATGGCTGGATTAAGACTGCATCTCTCATTGGTAATATGTAAATTAGCTTTAGAGTCTTTATTGATTCCACATAGGACCAAGGAAGGAAAACACTTAGAAGGGAACAAGACACTCTGTCCTCAACATTTTTCTCTGTGTATTCTAAAACTTGAAATAACTGGCATAAAACGAACATTCCATTCAGTGATAGATTTTGATTTAATCAATAAGTTATTCCTGAGAAGAGGGGAAGAGTCCTTGCTGGTTCAAACTAAAAAGAACCCAACAGGCCAAATTTAAGTCACAAACACTAATACTGGACCTTTGGAAAAGTCTAGTATCCTTCACCCTAGCAAGTCTTTCTTAGCTGGACACCAGGTTATTTACAATCATTACTCTGTGGGACCTTCAGAACCACCGTCTGGATTCTGTGACTCAGGGCCAATATTTTCCATGGAAAATATCAGTGTTACTGCCTTGTCACCAAAAATATAGAGTCAGTTTTCAGTTTCCACACACTTTCGAGGTACCTTTTTCAAGTTCTCTTAGTACCCAAATGAGGTCTCAGAAATAAAGTGCAACATCTACATATTAGTAAAGTTATTCCAAAAGAGTTGTTTACTTTTCAGAAAGGTATCTTTATCATAAAGAAGCTAATACACTTCTTAATTCATAGGACCAGTTTTTACTCAGAAAGGTAAACAAAAATAAATGAGTTACCTTCATTTGAAATGAACAAGTCTTTCTGATCTGGAGTGATAAATTCACTATATAATAATTATTCTAAAAATGCATGTGACAAAAAGCTGTTAAATATGTACTGACTTTTGAAATGTTTTATGTGTGTACAATTTGTACAATTGGAATGTACAATAAAAAGAAGAGAAGTACTTTTCCCCACTGGATTCATAGCAAACAAGACTCCCAAATAGGAACACACATAAGACAAACTATCATCACAGCAGATTGTTTTTCCTCTTACATTCCCAACTTACATTATAATATTCATAAAGACAGGATCGCTTCCCGATCCTTTAATGTACTATAAACGGTCCCCGCATTTCCCCACTAAGTGTGTAGTTGGTCATCTTACAAAAATGTCCAGATGTGTTACAATATGTTTAAAGTTAAAAGTGTTTAGAAATAAGAAAGGCCACCTTTCTGTCCAACTTTAAAGAATGTTCATTTTAAGACAGCATTAAAAGTACTAAAATACACTGAATGCTGTGAGCAAGAATTAATGTAGGGGCTGGAGTTCTAGCTCAGTGGTAGAGCATGCATGAGGCCCTGGTTTTGATCACCACCATTACATATGCACACACGTGCACACAAGAGGGGGAGGACAAAGAGAAGTTAAAGGTATAGCTGGTAAAAGCAAAAAGGACAAAGTTTCAGTACTTTCTCTGTGTGTATGTGTGCACATGTGTGTATACACACCAATTTTCCTTCTGAATACAACTACAATCAGAGAATGGGAGGAAAAGCTTTAATGTAAAGGTTTAAATTCTGCTGATATCAACCTTTTCTCTTTCGGGGGAGTCCATCCTTGTGGAGCAATAAAGTAAGAACTATCAGCACGTGAGCTTCTGCCCTAATCTGCTGAAGGCCAGCATTTGTGCAAACCACTAGTGACTGCTCAGCAACAGTTTTCCAAAACAGAAAAGATTTTAAAAATCATGGTGGTGCCTTTATAGTCCCAGCTACTTGGGAGACTGAGGCAGAAGGATCCCTTGAGCCCAAAAGTTCAGGGCCAGCCCGGGCAACATAGCAAGACCCCATCCCCTCTGCAAAAAAAAAAAAAAAAAAAAAAAAATTAACAATATGAAATTTTTAAATGACAGTTTTTCCTTCAGAACACCACTGTCAAACTTCTGTCTCATCATTTTTATTTTCTTACCCAGTAAACTCCTTTTGTTAAATTACTGAAAACTCAAAACTCACAAGATAAGACAGTCCTGACCTAATTCACGGCCATAAAATGCCCCTTCTGCTTTGGTGCCAGGGCTCAGCTTTCACTGTGACGTCCAGCAACCACGGACTTAGCACATCCTAGCTCCACCTTTGGTATGAACACAATATACCACTTAGTATTTCCGCAAAGGGAAAGTAAGGCTTATTAGTGAGTTAAAAAACCAACTCAAGAGTAAAGCAAAGTTTCTCCATCTTGAAATCTACCTTGCCCTGAAAGGTTTCCACTCTGTGGCAGAAACTCCAGGGTTTGAAGAGTCAATTTGGTAAAGATGACCTTGGCAAAATCAACCCCGCTGTACGTATGTATGTCAAAACTGAGTGAATAACAAATTGGGGAGGGTGCTGGGGATTGAACTCAGGGCCTTGCACTTGCTAAGCAAGTGTTTTACCACTGAGCTAAATCCCCAACCCTTGAGTAACAAATTTTTAAAAAGAGGTCTAAGTGTTGGAAGCTTCAGACTTATAAATGAAAAAAGACAAGAAATGAGTGCTGACTGTAGCTCCAGGATGAAAGCTACGGTTTACTGATGTGGACCTCACTGCTCCCGTTCCCGTTGGTGGTGGTTGTGATGATGTACTGCGTGGTCTGCTGTTGGCCAGAGGTCTGGGGGTCCAGGGAGTCACCGTGGGCAGATGGCTGAACCTGGACGCCACTGGGGAGAGCAGAAGTTTGCTTTTCTTCCAACTCTGGTTGACTTTCTGACAACACATAATGACCCTAGAGCAGGAAGAGAAGGATCTTTAAAAATCCGGGGCCTAACAGGGAACAGGAAGCTATGGGAGGAGGGAATATCAAAGGTATGTTGCATGGGGACCCAAAATAGACATCTAGGAGAGATGCTTACCTCTGCCCTGTAGAGAGCATAGATCACTGGCAGTAACTAGCTACAAAGGTGAATTCAAGAGATCACACTAGCTGTGCTACCAAATCATACAGTGAAGAACTTTGTATCATGGTAGTAACATACTGGCCAAGAAAATACAGCGTGTGCTTTTACAATGTTCTTAAGAATTTAGAAATTCTAACTGAATTTCAAAATGCTGTCAATCAAATGTTAATATTAATACAAAATGGATCAAAGAGATAAAGTTTCCTTAAAGAGGGAGCCTGATCCCTAAGACAGGTAATCGAGATCAATAGTTCCTAAGGGAGCCCTCACACTGTCTTTATGTTACGTTTTTCAAGAAAACATAACCTATTTCACTATTTCGCTCTATTTCACTATGTTACTATTTCACTCTATTTCACTATGTTAACGTTTCTCAAGAAAGAATGTGTCAGAAGGGTGATTGGCCATCTACAGAAGCAAAATGCTGTGGTGTGAATAGGTGTCCCCCAGGGCCCTGGGGTGAAAGCTTGGTCCCTAGGGTGGTGCTCTCCACAGATGGTAGAGTGTTGACGTGGGGCCCTTGACAGGATTCCCAGGCCCTTCTTCCTCCTCCTCCTCTCCATGCCTCCCGGCTAAGGCAGCAAGCAGTCTGCTCTGTCATTTGCTCCGCCATGATATGCACCTTGTCAGAGGCCCAAAGCAACAGGGCCACTCGATCACAACTTAGAACCAACAAAACCATAAGCTGAATAGACCTCTCCTTTTATAAGTTAATTATTTCAAGTATTTTGTTATAGTACCACAAAACTGCCTAATACACAAGGAAAAAAGCAGTCAGAGAGAGAAATTCAGATAGTGGCCTTTCTGAGCACTGTCCAGAAACAAAGGCCACAGCCAAATACTCATTTGATTCATCTGGGGCCAAGTGTTTTGAATCCTCGCCTACCACGCAGTTTTCTGATTATGACTTAGTTCCCATGTAGATCTTCCTGCAGTAGGAAGGAGTTCTCAGTCTAGCTCCATTGACCCCCAGGGGGTCCACAGGTAGGCTGCAGAGAATCCATGAGCTCCCAAAAATGTACATGAAAGCTGTGCTTATGTATACTGTGCAGAGGGCAGGAAATATCCTTGGCCATGATCAGGTTCTCAAATGAGTTCCTGACCAAACAAAAAACAAACGAACAAAGACACAGTTAACAGGTCTTCCAGGGAGCAGAGAAGGCACTGACCGTGCCAATAAGGCTGCTCTGTTTTACATTACTTACTGTTTTTATTAAATCCTTAACAGTATCACTTTGGATCTGTACATCTCTCCTACATTTTACATTACTTACTATTTTTATTAAGGATTTAACAGTATCACTTTGGATCTGTACATCTCTCCTACGTCCAGTTCATGTGACCTGGTGTGCTGTGAAATGAGTGAATTCTCAGTACGCTTTTTTTTTTTTTAAATCAGGTTTCTGAAGCCACTAGACTACCCTGGTACTCTTGGAGCCCTCTTGGGAAACAATCTTCCCTTGGGAACATCTCAAGATCCCTAGCCACTTACGAGTATTGTTCTGTTTTCCTCTCAGGTTTATTAAGGTATAATTGAAAAAAGTGTATGTATTTATGGTGTACAACATGATAATTTGATATATGAAGTATTGTGAAGTGATTAAATCAAGATAAGATACCCATCACCTCACATACTATTTTTTTGCGGTAATAACGTTTAAAATCTATACTCTTAGCAATTTTTGTGTATAGAATACATTATTCGCTACAGTCACAAGCTGTCCAAAGTTCATTCATCCAAGACAATTTTTCTTTTCTTTTTTTGCTACTGGGCAGGGAACCCAGAGCCTCACATGTGTTAAGCACATGCTCCCCATCCCAAGAGTATTTTTCTTAATTTAAATTTATATACTCGGTCTTCTAAAAACTTAGAGGCAGGCCACAACAAACCTGTGAAAATAAAAAACAGAGGCAAGTAGATAGAGTCAACATTGCATCTTCCCAATTACATGTGACAAGATAATTTATAGCAACATTTCTCATCTTGGAATGGATGTATTATTTAAAATAGTTCAGAAATTGAATCACTGTATTATTCTTTCCCAGACTGGGTGAGGACCAATAATACTGAGAACTGTAATCTAGAAGCACATGAAACAGTGATCATATATGGATGGATCTGGGGGGCTGGTTACAGTTACCAGTTGAACAGGTATGTGTTGAGCATTTGCCACAGCCCAGCCCCCCAAGAAAGGACAAAGTGATAAAGACCTAGCCTTCAAAGAATCTTCCATGTGAGACACCAGAGAACAGACCGATCACTAAAACCAAAATGTGACAAGGGTTCCAACACAGCGCCACCACATAGGCAGGGCGGCTTACCGGAGCGACCGTCTTCACTTGCCCGGAAGTGACAGGAGCTGCCACCCCGCTGTCTGTAATCACAAACTGACCTGGGGGGAGGGTCATCATCTGAATCTCGGATGCTGAAAAACAGGAAATATATAAAGTTCAGTGATCTAAAATGTCTTGTGTGTTTTAGAAACAAATACAGATGCTCCTCTACTCATATAATGGTGTTACTTCCCAAATAAATCCATTGGTAGGGTGAAAATATCCTAAGTCCAAAGTGCACTTAATACGCCTAACCTATCAAACACCATAGCTTAACCCAGTCTATCTTAAATGTGCTCAAAACTTGCATTAGCCTATAGTTGGGAAAAATAATCTAAAACAAAGCCTATTTTGTAATAAAGTATTTAAAAGCCCATGTTAATTAACAGTGTTTTGAAAGCAAAAACCAGAAAATAGCTGAGTATAGTGGAGAACTCCAGTAGTCCCAGCTACTGAAGAGGCTGAGGTAGGATCCTTTGAGCCCAGGAGTGCAAGACCAGGCTAAGCAACATAGATAGGCCTGGTCTTAAAAAAAAAAAAGAAAGAAAGAAAGGAAAGAAAGAAAGAAAGAAAGAAAGAAAGAAATCCAAAATGGTTGTATAGGTATGCTTTTGTACCAATGTAAAGTCAAAAAATCTAAGTCAAACCAACGTAGGCTGAGGATTGTGTACCTAATGAGTGGCCATACTCCCCACCAAGACATTTCCTACAGATTTACTTGCTGTGAGAGTCTTACGGTGATGTGATTTCTTGACAGGGTGAAAGCAACTCTCATAAGAACCAATCAGCTGAGAAGAGGCTAGGACAAAGCTTCTGAGTATCAGAGACAATGCTTCCCCACCTGAATGTGGCCTCTGAATAGCCATAAACACAAATACTTAACAATTTTCTTAAAACTTTGAAATAAGTCATAAATATTTACCATTTTGGCTCAATATTTTTATCTTTTATACTCAGATATGACTTCCTGGCACAATCACAACGGGATCTGACTTGAATGTTATTTTATCACCAGTGTTATTATAGCAAAATAAAAACGAAGTTCACCTTAATACCCTCTTCATAATCACTAACTGGTCCTTTGGATTAAAAGGAATGAGAAATTCTTGGGAAAACAGCTAATTCCAAACAGCCACAGTTAAATACTCACTTGCTGGGCAGAAGTTGTATAAGATGAGCCCAGAATACTGTGCCTGGCCATCATGCAAAGCGCTTCAAAAGACTACAGGCCAAGGTTGTACGGAAAGTGCAGGGTGTGAAGAGGCTCCTGTTAGCCAAGGTGGGATCATCTAAGCATCAGAAAGGATAACTGCATAGGATGAAACACCCCTGCACTGAAATTCAGGAGCACAACATGACACCAACACACACACACGTAACCCTCATTGGTTACCCTGGATAACACTGGGAAACCTACTCATTTTGAAACCTCGTGATAAAGCTAATGAATCAGGTACTAAAGAATTTATCCTGGTGTATCCTGCCTGCCGTTCATGATGCTCTGAGCCCCTGGGAGGCGTTGAGCCCTGGTGGCAGAGGACTGCAGCCCAACAGGCAGACAAAGCTGTCGCCTGCACGGGAGCTGGCACTGGAGTACATCGTGCCATGTGTGAAGAAGCTCAGCATCTGCTTGGTGAGCGACTTCTTGGGCCAAGAGAGCCAGCAGCAGATCAGCGACAAGATGCGTGAGCTGCACGATGCTAACAAGTTCATGGACAGGCAATTGGTCAGTCAGAAGAGCAGCTGGTCCAAGGACATCCGGGGGGACCAGATCACCTGGGTGGAGGGCAAGTGCCCGGCTGAGAAACCATCGGATTGCACGTGAGCAGCACAAATGGCCTCATCTGGGCTGCTAGAGATCAGATGCGCAAGAAGACCACAGTTGCTTGTTCCCCAGGAGATGAAAGTTACTTCGTCACGTGGATAAATCAAATGGCGATGGAAGATGTGTGACATGTAGAAATTATTTCAGTAAAGAGTGAGTGGCCAAGGTAAGTGGAGGTGTACGTCCAATATTTCCAGAAGGCACAGCCCAGTTTGCTGACACAGAACCCAAATTTGGTAGACTGCTATCTTTCTGGTCTTCCTGTCGCAGGCCTCATGAAGTACAATGGCATATGCCACAAGCCACACAGTAACTGGTATCTTGATGCAGATGAGTGAGCACAAGCTAAAGTAAAATATCTAACAGGTGAAAAGGTGTGAGGGTGGAATTCAATGAGCCTTCAGACTCGGCCAGCAGCGGGGGCTTGCAGCCCAGTAGCACGCCTCAGTGAACTCTGGGCACTGCCTTTTAGCATGCGAATGTGAAGGATGGGGCAGAAGCAGGGAGGGCCCACTCTACCAGGGGCAGAAGCAGCCTCCTTGGGTCCCATTGAGCAGAAGAGCCCTGCATGGGCAGCTGCAATCTGGGATTGCTGACGGGAAGAGGATACGTATGCAGGGAAAATGGCTTTTCTGTCTGGACCCAAAATAAGTGCCCTACGTAGAATTTTTTCATTCTTATATTTTCCAGATCTGTCATTTAGCTGAATTCATCTCAGCTCTTTTTTATATCAAATTTTAATTTGGGATAAATTTTGTATGATTAAGTACAAATTTTCAAAACTGAATTGAGAAAAAAACTATAGTATTATTCCTCAAAATAACATAGATCTATTTTTGTAAACTTCTTCCTACTACTAAACTTTGCCCTAAAATAGACGTTTTACAGTGATTGTTGCCAGTGACTGATGACTAATTTTCTTTTGATTTTAATCACTAACTGAAAACCCACATTGTTCTCTTGTCCTGTCTTACACTAATTGAAGTGTTAAAGATTGCTGCTGTTGTTTCTTGACATTGTTAATAATGAAATCTAACAGTAAAACAGTTACCATTCACTGCCCAGTGCCACATTCTACAAGGAAAAATACACAATAAGAAGAGTTTAATCAGCTGAGTGTGGTGGCGCATGCCTATAACCCCAGCTCTTTGGAGGCTGAGGCAAGAGAATTGTGGTGAGTTCAAGGCCAGCCTAGACTGTAGAGCAAGACCCTGTCTTAAAAAACAAAACAAGGGATTGGGGATTTAGCTCAAGTGGTAGAGCACTTGCCTAGCAAGTATGAGGCCCTGAATTCAAGTACCAGCATCCAAAACAAAAGAACAAAAAAACAGAAGGGTTTAATCTTTAGAGTTAATTTTTAAAAAAAAAAGTTACTGGCAGTAAATGAACTTGAGGTTGCCCTCAGCATCAAGTTCCTAAAATAAAGGGCTTTCTTCTGTTTTCAGATGTCTTCTGTAGCTTTGGATGATAACGTCCCATTTGAAGACATTACCTTTTGCTTCTCCTCAAATTAATTGTATTCCCAATTTTACGGCTGCATGTTTTCCTTAGTCCTGGGCTCCATCTGAGCTGCAGATCAGAACCTGCTTCTGCTGAACAGTGTCCAGGGGCAATTGCAGAGACAGCAGTTTGACAAATTATCAGTATGCATACAACAGTAAAAATCACATTAACTGTGCGAAAGCATGACAAATGCAAACTTTCACTTTTCAATTAAAAGCTTTTTGTATTATTGAAAGCCATTATTGTGTTTTTCTTTTAAGACAGAAGATGTTAATGTATGAGTTGTTTTTCTAAGCTAAAACCTCAGTATTCAGGTTTAATTGCAATGTTGGCACTTTTCAATAAATGTAAGTGAGTTTTGGTTGCAGTCTGGGGACTCAGTCTCTAAAAGGTTTGCTATCACTGCCCTAACATGATGCAGCCTTCACACCAGTGCTGAAAAATGTACATTTAACTTAGAGAGACAAAGTGTAAAAAATTCTGGTTTTACTTCTTAGAAAAAGAGAGAATACGACACAATTACAGAGGCCTCCCTGACTTCTCATATTTATTGGGTTATTTTGGTTTTTCTTTCTTTCTTTTTTTTTTTTTTTTTTTTTTTTTGGTGCCAGGGATTGAACTCAGGGTCTTATGCCTGCCAGGCAAGCCCTCTAACCACTGAGCTAAATCCCCAGCCCTGACTTCTGATATTTAAAAAAAACAAATTGGAGCTGGGCATGGAGGTACATGCCTATAATCTCAGCATTATGGGAAGACTGCAGGTTCAAGCCCAGCCTAGACAACTTAGCGATTTAGTAAGACTGGGTCTCAAAATAAAAACTAAAAGGCTGGCGGGTAACTCAGTGTGAAGACCCTGGTTTCTATCCCTAGTACCACAAAAACAAAAACAAACTGAACTGGGATAGACATCACAGGCTTCACCTCCCTAGGCTCTTCAGCAAGCCCCAATGAGAGGTATCCACATTTGGCATGAATTATGGATGTAAGACCTTGGCCCTCTTGGGTTTTGTCTCTATCCTTGATCTTCTTTGCCAAAATGTGAGTATACAGTTACTTTTGTATATTTCAACTTAAGACAGTTTCAGCATCTGTATATTTTGTACTCCATTAGAGGCCTTTTCTATGGAAAGCTCAGGAATTTTTATTAAGATTGTTATTATTCATGTGAAACATGAAATAAAATTGAGTAAGCCTGATAGTGGACGTGGAGGGTAATACTCAGTCCTGGGACCTCACTTGGTGGACTTGCAGGAAAAAGCTCAGTTGTCGTCCTTGCCTGCATCCAGGTCCACGCTGCGTCTTCTCTTTCTCTCAGATGTTCGGCGTGGCCTCACCAGGAAGTGCCTCTGCTGCCTGAGCTGGGAGTGCAAGGCTTTGGCCCTGGTCTGACACCCGCCCGGAGTGCTGCGTCAGGCCAAGCTCAGAAGCATTATCATTTTTGGGGTCTGTGGAATCCTTTATGTTGGCAGGAGCTTTGATAATCAACATGTACAGCAACAGCCCTTTACTCTGGGAGCACCTGTGTCACCCAGATGTTTCTGGTGCATGGAGGACTGCTGTGTCCTGTCCCTGTCTGTGCTTGCCGACAGGTCTTACACGGCATACATTTTGGAATTTATCTACTTTCTTGGAGGTCACTGTGAACAGATCCAGAAATCAGGACAGCCACTTCTTTACTATCCATTTAAAATCTATTCCTTTCATGTTAGTGGGACTATTAACTTGTCACCAAGCAAGCCTCTATTTAAAACAAAATTTAAAACTATTTGTGGCCTATATGTGTTCATCCTGGTTAAAAAGGAAGCTTCATACTACTGTTCTTATTCAAAACATTAACCAGCTGTAAAACCCAGACCTTTATCAGTTGCAGACAAAGAATTTCAAGAAATACTATAAAATCGTGTAATTTGAAAAGCTGTGTCTCCTTATCAAAGAGCTCTCAAATTGCTTGTAAAACTAATCTAATTAAAAAGATATTTAAAAAGATGTATAAATATTTTTTAAAAAACAAGAATTTATCCCGCCTTTCCTAGACAAAGTGTATCTCAAAGTAATCTCATAGCTAAGGGAAAGTTTTCTTTAATAAAATTTTTCTAGTTAATTAATGAATACGAATGATAGGAATATCGCAACTTTGCAACTATAAAGCTCTAATAAAATAATAGAGTTTAGGAATAAATATAAAAAAGACAGACAACCAAACATTATATGCCTCCTCATAGAAGTATATCAGCTCTTGTGAGAAAAAACCAAACCCGATCCTGATCAAACCTGCAAATCTAATTGCCAAGGTATAGGAAATAAAAGATGCTAAATGACAGCACAAGGATACCTCAGCAAAATCCAGAAAGTGGATTTTGAAAATGACTCATTTTCTTCAACGCAGAAATGGCGACTTAAAATAAGAAAGAGTGAATACATATTAAAAAGAACTCAGGGAGCTGGGGATTTAGCTCAATAGTTAGAATGCTTTCCTTGCAAGCACAAGGCCCTGAGTTCAATCCCCAGCACCAAAAAAAAAAAAAAAAAAAAAGAACTCAGAAGACATAATCAATTTCAATATGACCTTTACGTGGAACCCAATTTGAACAAACCAACCATTTTTAAAACTTTCTGAGACAATCACAGAAATATGAATACTCACTAATTTTTGAAGTATATTTGTGGGTAAAGAATTGTCATTTGTTTTTAGGTGTGATAATATTGTGTTGTGATAATAGTGTTTTTTTTTTAAATGGTCTTTTGGGCCGGGACATAGCTCAATAGTACAGCGCAAGCTCAGCATACACGAGGCCCTAGGTTTGATCCCTAGCACCCCCACAAAAAAGGATTCCTAAAGACACACAAAAATACTTATGGATGGAATGATACAAGGGATTATTACCCAGTTGGAGAATAGAAGAAAATGGCAGGGTAGACTTGGGACAAGGTTGATGTGAGTTGGTAATTGTTGAAACTGGACGATAAGTATGGAGGATTTATTATACTATCCTTTATTCTTTCTACTTTTGCATTATTTTGGACTTTTTCCTAAAAGAAAAACTTCAGTTCTAGAATCTTCATTTCAGAATGCTAACTCATACTATTACTACCATGGGTATCTTCATGGCTCCATTTTTTTTCCACAGGAATTAAACTGAATATAAATTCTACTGGTATTTATTATGAGTAAGAGAGTCTTTCCCTGGCTAGAAATGAGACTCGGCCCTCACTGAAACCACAGTGAACAGATCACACAAATAACTAAATGGTAGAGCTTGAGTCTGACTCTGTTGCAAATCTGCAGTCAAGGGCCAATCAGAACAGAGATAGATTCCCCCCAAAATAAATCAAAACTACTTCTTCCTCTCTCAGCCTCTAGTCCTCCTACTTGCTGCTACTAAAGTCTGTTACTTCTATTCCTGTTCCTCTCACATCTTCAGGGATAAAGGTCTCACATTTCCCAGTCTGTCACATTTTCCAAGGCTGTCGTCCCAAGTAAGATTTCTACTTGTTTGACTTCTAGCAGCCAACTGGTTGCTGAATCCATAGCAATGATCTTTGGGTTTTGGAATCAAGTACTCATTTATGCATCTCCTCTGCTACACAATGATCTCTTTGAGCCAAAAACTGACTTACCAGGAGAGGCCTCACCAACAGGAGGTTTACAGAGTATAAACTCTGAAGCCAGATTCCTAGGTTCCAACCCTCCACTGACTAGCTGTGTCTCTCAGACAAGTTGTTATGTTTAAATAGCCTTGTCAAAACCAGGCATGCTGGCCCACGCCTATAATCCCAGCATTTGAGAGGCCAAGGCTAGAGGATTGCCGTGAGTTCCAGGCAAGCCTGGGCTACACAGTGAGATCAAGGCCAGCCTACACTACACAGTGAGACTCTGTTTCAAAAAGCCAATAAATAAATAAACAGCCTTATCTATAAATTGCAAATAATAATTGTTTTTATCTTGTAGGATTTTGTAAGTGCTCAACGTGATACGTGGTTCAGAATCATTCCTGGCATATAGTAAGAGCATAATGAAAGCTGGCTGACATTGCTATTTTATAGTATTATGGATATTAATGTCAATATTAATCTTAGTATACTTCGGGTCAAGCATATTGATGAATACAGAAGCATTCAATAAATATTGGTAGAAAAGACAAGTTATTAGCATCAATCTATCCTCTATTCATCTATTCTATTTAAATCACCTATCTGCGCTTCCTCTAGAAAACTACCGAATGTCTCTGGAAACATATCAGACTGGTTCTCTGAGATCAAAACAATGCCTGGAGTTCCTGTCATGAAACTCATTCAAATACATGCAACCACAAGAGTTGATGGCCAGTTGATACTTTAATCCAAAAAACATATCATAAAGCTGATGAAATTAAAACACAGGGCTGGAGATCTTGCATGCGCAAACTGTGCAGTGCCGTTCCCCTGCTCTTACTCACAGTAGCCACGGAAGGAATTCCAAGCGTTGGGTAGATACGTGTGTTGTATGGAGGAGCTCTGCTGCTGCTGCTGCTGTTGCTGCTGCTGTTGCTGCTGCTGCTGCTGTTGCTGCTGCAGGGCCTGCCCTTGTGAGGACGAACTGCCCTGGATATGGGAGGGGCTGAGCCCCTGCTGTGCCTGCTGGGCAGAGGGACTCAAGGGCTGCCCAGCTACCTGGGGGAAGGACGCAAGGGAGGAAATGAGAGATTCTGATAGGTTTAAGACTCACAAATAACAAAAGGAATAAAGCAGACTGATACGAATTATAAGACTGAAGTATTGCTGCTAGGATAATAATATATAAATAAAAATCAAATTAATGAAAAGCAATCATAACTCTGAAATTCTCATTTGTTTCCAAGGATTACCTGTAAGAGTACTCAAAAAATTAACTTCCATGAACTTGTCTGAAGCATAAATGAATGAAAGTATAACTGTTTTCATTATATAAGGTTTAAAAAAATGAGAGGGAAACTAACTTGCCAATGTCGCGAGGCTGAAGTGCAATGTGAATGGAAAGAGACGGCAGCGTCAGTTTCCACTGAACCGCAGCACGTGGTCCCCCGAGTCATGGGCGCAGCATAGGCACACAGGCGGGCAGCCTGCAGGGAGCCTTGCTGTGCACTGCAGGACAAGCCCGTGTGCCACTGTCTGTCATTCCAAGCTCTCCAGAATCCTACTCCAAATTACCTTTCCAACTTTCTTCCAAGCATCACTTCCTTCTAACAGAATAAACTCACGCTGTCCTATAAACATTCCACAGCTTCCCACCTCTGTCTTTTATCACACTCTGAGCTTATTTAGGTCATAAAACCTTCCCCAAACATGATGTCAGAACCCTACTCTTTAACACCTCATTCAAAGACCGCAGCTTTAAAGATGTTTCATGATTCCCTGCTACATGTATTCTCTCCCTCTTCTGAATTCCCGTACTTAGCTACATATTTCAGTAAGAGACTCGAGCATACGCACACAAGAATACACAATAGCACTCCCACAAAGTCAGTGTTCCAATTTAGCAATTGCAATTGCAGTAGGAAGAAAGGTTAATGTTGTTTCTAGTCTGTCATATCACAGGGCTCCACTGGGACAGGGGAAATTAATAATGCAAGAGTGTCCGCTGTACCACTACAAGAAATGGAAGCAAGACAAAACTCAGTAAGGTCCACGATGAACAACGTCTCCGCAGTGGTCAGGGAGGATGTCGTCACTGCTGTGGTCCCCAATGCCACATGCACTTCTCTGCAGTGTACCTGGGATGATGCCGGGGCAGGGGTGGTGGACTCCGTGACCTGGATGTGCTGCACCTGGATGGCATGCTGTGTGTAGGTCTGAGGGTCGTGGAGCTGACCCACATCCACAGTGGACTGCTGAGACTGGTGAGGGGAAGTGGCCTGGAGGGAGAAAAACAGGCCCAGAAACCAAATACATGTTGACTGAGGTTAAGGGAAATCCTTCCACAGAGAAAGTTCAGTTAAAAGCAATATCCCTAAAAAGGCTGTGGTGGTACATGCCTGTAATCCCAGCACTCTGGGAGGCTGAGGCAGGAGGACTGCAAGTTCGACCAGGGCCACTTAGCAACCTGTACAACTTAGCAACTTGGTTAGACCCTGTCTCAAAATAAAACATTAAAAAGAGCTGTGGATATAGTTCAGTGTAAAGGTCCCCAGTACCAGAAAATGAAATAAAATAAAATATCCCTGGCCAGCAGAAAGCAATTCCACAAGACTAAGGAGCCCCAGGTACTCCTTCCTGCTCTCCTGCCTCCACAGCGCTGCAGGCAAGAAAAATTCAAGACCCGCCACCGGCTGCAGCAATGTTGGCCACTATGTTGACCACTCCCACTCCCCCGCCTCCCTCTCCAGCCACTCCTTCGTCTCCCAGAGAAGAGTCAAGTTGCCATCACAGACACAAAACAGAAAAGTCCAAATTATTTACTTTCTGACCTATTTATAGAAAGTGTGCCACCCTGCTCAGGGGAAGTAGGATCATTTTGAAAATTAAAAAAAAAAACAAAACAATATCCTGACAACGAGGAGAGAACTTCAGAGGCAATGCTGTACTCCCAGAGGGTCTACACCAAGGCCAAACCAGCCGAGTGGAGAGAAAGGCAGTTGGAAAAAGTATGCTTCCAAAGCATATGCTTCCAGGGGTCTGGAAGAGGAGAGAAAAGGAAAACAGTTCCTAGCATATACAAGCTGCAACTGATACTCTCACAAATCAGCAATCGTTTCTCCAAATTTCAATTTGACTGAGTGGCCCTCCCTCTGTCGGGTAAGAGATCAAAGCAGAGACTCTGCTTTTAGTTTGTCACGACTGATTCCTGATTCACTAGAACATCAGTCCCTCATCTTGTTCATATCACAGACATCTTTGAAAAATCTGGCCAACGTATGACCCCTTTTCCAGAGCAGGGTGCACATACATCATGTTTACGGGAAACAGCAGTGTCTTGTAGCTTCCTCCAAATCCTAAAGCTAAGAACCCTTTAGTAAAAAAACCAGACAGAGTGAACAACAGTCAATGGCAGTGTCAATTTCCAATTTCTCTACATTTAAAATCATGTTAGTTTTAATTCTTTTAGACCAAGTTATTTCAAAGCAACAAGTTTGTTCCTTTGCATCTTGTTTGTTTTTTGTTTTTGTTTTTGTTTTTGTTTTTTTGGTGCTGAGGATTGAACTCAGGGCCTTGTGCTTGATAGGCAAGCACTCTAATCACTGAGCTAAATCCCCAGCCCCCTCTTTGTGTCTTGAGTATACTTCTTCACAGCATAATTAAATGAAAAACAGTCCTGGGAGCACTCCATTTTTTAGGTCCCTAATTGGCAAGAATGAGCTATTCATAATCTGGCAAAAGGAACATAGCTATTATACCTCTCTACTAAAAAGTTACTGACTAATATTTAGGAAATAAATTATTCCAAAATTATTCTTGACAACCTCTCACTGATAGAAGTCATCTGATCCCCAGGAAAGGATTTACAAAATTGGCTCATCAGGTAGCCAAGCTGGACACTAAAGAACAAGGATTCAGACAAGGCTCAACAAGAAGTGCTGTTAGTACTTGTGCAACAGCAAGCAGTACAGGACGACTGTGCATGCTGGAGCCAGGGCAGAAATCCTGTCACGCCACCAGCCCAGAGCCCTTGTCAGCCCGGAAAGGGAGGCAGAGGGGGAGCCTCGCTAACACTAGAGACTCTGAACTTCCGTGCAGAAGCACAACATGGAGCACTAAGCCCCAGATCTGAGGCCTGGGTGCTTTTCTCGAAGCCTGTTTCCATCCCGGCTAACAGCATTCACAAAGGTGAAGAGAAAGAAACGTCACACTGTACCGGGGCCACCTGCACCACTTGAAGTTGTATGTGTTGTGGCTGCTGCAGACCAGATGCGGACTGAGACACAGGGATGTACTGAATCCTCTGGTAGTCCCCTTGTGGGGTGCGATAATCTGTTGTTAAAGTCTGAGAGAGCTCTGTCATTGCTTGGGTTAACAGGTCTGTTGTCTAGAAAAATCATACAGAATACATTAGTCGATAACATGACTGTATATAGCTGTGTAACTATTACAATTTATCACACCAGTGGATCATGGAGCTACAAATTAGCACTGAGTGCCTGCCTCTGACTCAGCGGAGCTGACCTAGAGGTTCTGACAATATCGTGGTAAAGAAGCAACACTGAAAACCCCTTTCACTGTCAGAAAGAGTTTTTGGAGTTTGGAAAACACTGACTAGGAGACCCGCTCACAACTGCAAGACTGTATGCAGCAAGATAAGGGAAAAATGGGCTCCATCTGCAGCTGGTTACATCACAAGACTGACGGGGCTTCAGGACTGAAAGATCTGACGGGCACCAAAGGGAACAAAACACGCTTCTAGTCATGCACCTACCACCACAGTCTCTCCAGTGGCGCTATCTGTCGTTAAAACAGCTGGGGTGGCGCTGATCACGGCAGTTGTCAACGGTGTGTGGATGGTGTTGGGAAGCTGGGCGTACTCCGGATGCTTCTTTCGAATGTGTTGGACCATCTTGGTCTGAAAAGGTAAGGCGAAGCCAAGAATATTTACTGAAATCAGTTATTTTCAATCTTCCAAAGATTAGAAGGTTGTGTGTGTGTGTGTGTGTGTGTGTGTGTGTGTCTTAATCAGGGCTGGGGACGTAGCTCAGTGGTAAAGCATTTACCCGGCATATGAAAGGCCCCAAGTTAGATCCCCAGCACCACTAAATAAATACATAGAAAGATCCACTGGACAGGGTGGGACGTACCTGTACTCTCAGTTACTCAGGAGGCTGAGGCAGGAGGATTGTTGGAGCCCAAGAGTTCAGGGCCAAACTGGGTAACACAATGAGACCCCATCTCTTAATTAATTAAGATTAAATTAAAAATCAGAACAACCTCGACTCTATTCCTGCTAATACAGGGTATAATATGTGGGGAAACAAAGATCCACCTGATCCTACACCATCAGATAAAGTCCAAAAACCTTACAGCACCTCCCACCCCTAGTAGTACCTGCAATAAGCAGCCATGATCCCCTACAGCAAAAAGCAACCTTTTCAGGAATTATTATCTCAGCCCCCACCCTCGGCAGGGCAAGGGCAAAGGAGAAGAGTCACGTGCTTGGCTACTAGACGGCGCTCATTCTGAAGAGTCCACGATATCCTCTTCATATTCTTTGCTGCAGTCCCCACTTGTAGGGACTGAGACAAGGTCTCTCTCGGTCCCCTGGCAATGCGGAAGAAGCCATCCACCCATTCAGATGAGAGGCCATCTTCTGTCCCCCTACTCAGAGAGGCCCTGCTGTCAGCTGCAGTCGGGAGCAGGTACCATACCTTGCTGCTGTACTGCTTGGAGCAGTGTGGGCAGCAGACGGGTGGGGTGGCAATAGTGCCCGTCAGCTGGGTGTGGGTGCTGAGCATGGGGTCTGGCTCTCCAGGACCTGCCGGACGGAGTTTCCGAATGCTGGGTGGGAGTTCAGCTCCTGGATGGTTCTTCAGGATGTGGGCTTTACGCTTGCTGGCACTTTTATAAACCTGCAAGTTCAAATACTGTGCCATGAAAACAGTGTATGTGCACTTCCACTTTCTTGCTTAAAGCAAACTAACAAGTTCATTCTAAGGAAATGAGAAAAAATATTTCTGTAGCCCAAAATGAAAGATACGAACCAATTTATTAAAGGATAATATGAATATCATATAAATTAGAATAAAGTAAGAACATAATACAAATATGCTAAGCATCTCCCTTCAATTTTCTACTTATATCTAAGAGAGTTAACTCTAACTACCGCCTTTTCCCGAAAGTTTAAAAGGCAAACATACAGAGAAACAGAACTGTTTGTAAGGCCAGTTTGTCCTTTCGTCTGCCTGTGAAAGCTCTCACGTGATGTACAGAACTCACTACCGGGAACGAAAAGTCTTCCAAAAACTAAATTGAATAGCAACTGGTGGCTTTAGTGAGGACTCTGTGTTAAAAGTAAGCTTCTTACTTTTAATCCGACATGGATATATTACATAAGGGGGCACTCCTACATGGAAACAATACAGTACACTCTGTCTTTTTTGTAATGCACAAAAATAAAGAATGAACTAACACAAGTAGAGTACTCCACCACGGTAAAACTTTCTCACATCCCACTCAATCTTCTAGAAACTCCAAATCTACCACATACTTTACAAGTAAAATGATAAACACTCTCATTTTAGAGCTTAGGAATTTAAATTCATATACTAGGCTCTTGGTAATAAGTGTCTATTTTTAAACAAAAGTCACACAGAGAGGGAATAAGAAGAAAACCAAAGCTGACAAATTGAGAAGAAAAAAATTTGCTTAAAATGAGCTGTGTTTCTAGCTCTTTCTTGCCCGAATGGAAAACTACTGAGAGGCAGGGAGCCACCTGCTCAGAGTAGCTGCAAGATCTTAGCCTGACGTGTGCAGCTCAGCATGGGGCTTTGCTTTTACCTTATCGCAGTACTGACAAAAGTAGTCTCGGTTGGGCTTTATGATGGGTAGAGTTAACTCTGGCACCTCTTCTATCTTCATGTCTGGATGCCTCTTAGACAAATGATTTACCTAAGGTGGGGAGAAAAAAAGAACAAACGAGAAGAGACCTCATTACAAACAAATTCCTCTGACAAGGAGTACTAGAGGTTGAAACTCTCTGAAGTAACCCCAAAACAACGAGGCAGATGCCTGGGGCCAGGAGTTAACAGGAATTCAGCAAACAACTGGGGTGAGTGGGGTCCCATCAACAGTCTTCTGCCTGGAAGAACTACTGGTGGAGAAAGCGAAAGTATACTAGCAGAATTTCTTGGGTGAATTCTCCTCACATAAACTGCCTTTTGTTATTTAGTGCCCTAGCCTGACTGGGTACACTGAATGAGATACAAAGTAAGGTTCTGAATTTTAAATATTCTTCTATGAATATCTAGCTCTTGAAAGAAATATGCCCTGAAACTGTAACAAGGTCAAAATAAGTTGAGCACAGTGAAGTGGCTCTCCTGATGTTTCCATTAACCTGGAACCACACGCCCAGCTCTGATGGAAAGTTTCCTTCTACCACTCTCTCATAAGTGAAGAAAAGAATCATTAATGGGAGAGATGACAAAGACCTCACCAGAAAGTATATTCAGGAATACAAAAGATAGGAGGGAAGTAAAACAGGATGAGAGCCAAAAGACTGAGAAGAGTAAAGAAAAACAAAAGTAAAAATGAGAAGTGGCAGCAGGTTGGGGCTGTAGCTCAGTGATGGAGAGCATGCTTTGGCTATGCAGAGTCTTGGATTCAACCTCTAGTACCAAAAACAAACAAATAAACAAAACAGTGGTAGGAAATGGTCTCTTTCAAGAGGTCACCTGTAAAGTGGCAGAGGAGGGCAAAGGTAGATTGAAAAAGACAGACTCCAAACTGGGGACTGTTTGCCTGTTTCTTCCCCCAGCCACTGACAAAACTACTGACCCACGTCACTTAGTGCAGAAAACAATACCAAAACCACCATCATCTCCCAGAAATGAGGCGGGCTTGGGGACAAGAAGCTGCCATCTGGCACTGACCAGCATGCCGCGTCGCCGGAAGCCCATCATGCACAGGCGGCACTTGAATGTGAAGCTGTCGTAGTCTGTGGATGTGATTCGAGGTTTGAAGGTCTTGGAGCGGCTGATGCGGTCGGCTTTCTTGGCCTCCCTCTCAGGATTATGCATCCTTTGCATGTGTTCCCGTAGTTTGTCTTTTCGCTATTTGGAGAGAATTTTTGACAAGGGGATAAGAGTGGGGGTAGAAAATTTTTAAATCAGTACAACCCACTGAGAGGCCTCTAAGTTACCTGGAGTGTTGACATGTGAGGACATGTTGAGAGGGCCTGGAAATTACTATGTAGCAGCAAGTAGGTGCCTTCCAATGAGCCTGGGTTTGAAATGGCCATTAAATACGAATGGTACAGATTTTTTTTTTTTTTAGAAGAAAGACTTTGGATTTAAGTGGACATGATCCGAGAGTACACAGAATAAATTCGGTATGACTGATTGATAATGAGTGATAGGTAATACTGGATTTACAAAGCCATGTGTATTCAATTCCCACACATTCAACAAACACAATGATATTCTTCAGAATCCCAAATGAACTCAAATAAGAATCTCTCTCAAGTCTCCCATGTCATGGATTTAGACACTCAAGCAATCGCACTGTCCACTATACATGGAGCATGCAGCCTAGGACACAGGTCCTACTTTATTTTTAGCACTTTTTTTTAGACGGGGGTCTCCCTGTATTGCCCAGGCTGGTCCGCAAGTCTTAGGCTCAAATTGCTCCTCTTGCCCTGGCCTCCTGAATAGCTGGGACTACAGGCATATGCCACTATGCCCAGCTTTGTTCCTACACTGATAATATGATAATCCATGCTGATGTGAATCCATGGAGAGAACATTCATAAGAATCCATGCTGAATAAAAGCAGACACCACGCTGCGCAGCTCTGAGAATCACTGTGCCAGAAGGTAGCACCAGGTATGGAGGTGTCGGTGGCTCCCCGCTGATCTTCACTCCTTCCCACTCAGTCACTAGCCTCTTCCCTGACTGCCAGCCCTGCTGGCCAACTGCAGACCCAAAAATGCAGCTTCATGGACTTCATGGACTAGAGGTGCATGTGTTCGCCGGACCCTAGTTAAGCTCCTGTTTGTCCTCCTGAACCAGTGTTTCCGAGAGTGTGCGGGTGACTTCTTCGATTCCTCCAAGCTGTCTCTTCAGACCCTCACTTCTCCAGGCCCTTCTATACTTGTGTACTTCTATACTCACCACTCTATAATATTCATAGAAGTTTTGCTTCTCTGACTGAACTGTGTATAATACACTGGGTAAAAATGGAAATGAGGTTTGTTTTGCCTTTTTAAAAAAAAACTCCTAGGTGATAAAATAGTACCTGGCATAAAGTAATCAAAAAATGTTGAATGGATAAGCTGGATGGATGATTAATAGTGAATATCATAAGAGGGATCCTTTCATATATAAATCCATTTATGGCACTTCGATCCCACCCAAAATAAGGAACAGGAAAAAACCCAGACCCAATAACACTTTTCCACACTGGAATTCTCTATAAATTCTAAATCATGCTACTATGTATTGAAAGCCATTAGAATAGTATTCTACAACACGCATACCACGCTTGGAAAATTGCTTTCTATTTTTCTTTAATGTCTTCATGTTCTACACCAGTACACCCTTAGTTTTCCCTCCTAAGAATCTGCTTCCGACTTTTTCTAATTTCTATGGCAGCGTGTCCTACAATCTTATTCAGTAGAATGTCCCTCAATGACAATTTTATAGAATCACTTGACTTCCCAATGATGCATGTATGATTACTTTCACATCAATTTATGTAATCCCTATTTCTAAGTCTGCTGCAGGCTTTTCCTTGGCGCCTTCTAAATTCCAGACAGGTTAGTGACACATTTTATCTTTTATTTTAATCTTGATGTCATGAACAATCAGAAAGGTGATCTAAGCCCTCTCAGCATTCTCACGCTCCCTCCTCTGTTAGGTGAGAGCCTTGCTGGTGGTGGGATGCAATTACAGGCCCTCGTACTTAATAGAGCTCGTAAACACTGTTTGACCTGAAAGGTAAGAAAACATACTGGTTTCTTAGGAAGTCCTCTGCGCAATTAGTTCCACTAATCATTATACATTTGGATTCTTTTAGGACATGCGTTATTGGTGTATTTGGGAATTTGAGTTTTAAGAAATTAAATTTTTCCCCTTACTTTCATAACTAAGCCAAACACGAGAGCCCAAGTGGATCCCAATTCTAGCTCCTCATAAGTGGTGATAAACAGACAGACATGTATGCTTAGCTGCGCAGAATCCTGATGGCTCTGAGAACCACACCTTGGGCTGCCCCCTGGCTTCATACCTTAAACTGCTTCCCGCAGGTAGAACACAGGAAGTCTTTCCGGTCCGAATGCCGGAGCATGTGGAGCCGCAGTTTGTCAGGGCGACAGAAGGCTTTGTCACACTCTGTGCACTGGTAGATCTTCTCTGAGTGGAAGCTGCGCACGTGCTTTTTTACCTGGCAGTAAAGACCAGGGGAAAGCTCAGGCACTGGGGCACCAAAGGAAATGACCAAAGGCAGTGCCAACGCTAGAGGGAGCCAACGCATTACCGCGGATTTTCACAAAACTGGTCAAGACGTCCAGTCGTGTGTGATAATGGGCCTCAATAACAACTACCTTGTTACAAAGAAGCAACACAAGCAGCCAGAAAGCTCTACAAATCTTAACCTCCCACGTGGCTAAAGAGTGGAAGAATGTTTCCCTGATCAAAGCTGAGATCATTTAGTACCCATTTATCGTCTTGTTTTTTTCAGACTTAAAAAAGGATTCCTATGAGTTTAAATGAATCTTGCTAAATATTATCTAAGGGAAGACAAAAGATAATTAATTCTTCCTCACTTTTTTCTGCCTCCAACATGTATAAAAGCAATTCAGTCCCTTACAATAATTGATCATTTTATGTCTTCCAATAAAATCAGGTTGGGGGCATGCCCCATGTACAGAATTTACCTGGCATGCATGAGGTCCTGGGTTTGATGCCCAGCACCAAAAGAAAAACAGAAGAAAAAGCGGGTTCTGAAGAATCAAAGACATCAATCAGACAATACAGGAAACATTACCCACTTATGATGACGAGACAATACTGATGTCATTTCTCCTTAATTGGGACTATTTCCCTCACTTTTAGCTAACTTGAATAAAAGAACATGGCTTCACCCTGATCAATTCCTAGCCAATCCCCCACCCCCAATAAAAAGAATATTGCTCTGAACTCTTTTAGCCATAAAAATCTAATGAAAAAGAACTGTGGATGGAAGATAAACAGTGAGTCATATCTAATTACTCCTTTAAGATATATTGCTTCACTATTCTTGAAGTTTCTTTTACCATTAAATTATGCCTTAGCAACCTTTCTAATTGTGTGACATGAGAAAATTTACAGGACTTGCAACACTAGCAAAATTATTATTAAATCGTAGATCCTTTGGTAATTTTTTTAAAAAGTATTTTTACAAGATATTTAATTATTCACTGACTAGCATATAAAATTACTAACACCTAGAGTCCAAATGAAATAGTGAATATTTTGGAATTTAACTTCACCCATTTTACTCCCATTGACAACATACGATAAGAGAAGACGGTCAGTGCTTAATACAAAGTATATTATATGCCAACTTTCTCTTGTTTCCTTCCAAAATGCAGGACCTTAGGTAAGCAAGACAGAAAACCACAGAGACAGGGAGAGGTCTTTGGCCCAGAAGATGGGAGTATATCTTCTACAGACTCTAAATTTTACGCGTACTGGACATTGACAGGGATTATGATAGACTTTAAAATCATAACCAGATGTAGGAATATATTACTTGTAATATAACTTAAACATTCAAGTAACAATATTTGATCTGGACAATTAAGGGTCATAATACTCCTGTCTTCACAAAGTAATTCGATTAAGAAAAAATATTGTTACTCAATTATAAAGTTGTTTCAAAGAAGAGTTGAAACTGTGATAGGTAGCTTCAACTTTCCAAAAATCTGTTTCTTTTACCAAAAGAAGGAAACAGACAGGAGTCTCAGTAGCAGACACTCACCTGAATAAAATCTGGGAACCGTTTCTTACAAGTTGGGCAGGTGAAATAGCCATCATTGATATGAATGGCCACATGATCTTTCAACAAATCAAGGCGGTCAAAGGATTCTGGGCAAAAAATGCAAGAGTAAGTCTTCTGGTCCGAATGGAGCTTCATGTGGCTCTCCAAGGAGGCGCTGCTGATGAAACCCTTGTTACAGAGGTCACAGGTCAGTGGGCAGCTCCCCTCCCGCCCATGGAAGCGCAAGTGTTGGTCCAGTTTGTCCTTTTCCCGGAAGGCCTTCCCACACTGCAAACACTTAAAAGGCCGGAAGGACTTCCGAATAAACAGATGCTGAAGAGCTGCATTCTGAAAGACATACACAAATACAGTTATGTAGTGAGGACATGGAAAGGGCGAGCGACTCACACTTCCACGGGGCAAGAGAGGGCGGGCGCTGCAATCACAGACTCCCCAGGGAAGTTAAACTCTAGGACACACACAGGGTAAAGAAGACTCTTCTGGTGAAAAGGCTGAAAATGAAGCCATCCCCAAAGATCATCTTGAAAAGACAAATTGTGTGTGTGTGTGTGTGTGTTTCATTTTACGTTTATGTATGTGTGTTTTCTTTTGAAAGAATTTAACATTCAAAACAGTGTTCTCAATAGAAGTCTGGGATGAAAAAACAAACCCCAAAACGAAGTAATATAAAAATTAAAGATTTGGAAGAAAAGATGGAAAGTCACATGTGTATGAATGAAGTTGGCGCACATCAGGCAAATATTACTCCCTGAAGTCCTTAATTAAAATAAAAAGAATTTGATGCTTAATTAAAACATTTAGCAAAAAAAGGATAATAAAAAGAAGTGCAGTTAGTCCTTGCCAGGAGTGGTGTTGGAGAAGAAAATAGATACGGGGTTTCTTTGAGGGTAAGGAAAATATTCTGGAATTACAGTATGTGTGTGTGTGTGTGTGTGTGTGTGTATAAATATATATAAATGTATTTATAGTGATGACAGCAGCACAACTTTAGGAGAATTACGAAAAACATTTTTTAAAAGCTTGGGGATGTGGCTTTAGAGGCAGAGGGCTTGCCTATCATATATAAGCCCTAAGTCCAATCCCCAGCACCACCCCCAAAGAAAATCAGTGAATTTTTCACTGTGTGAATTACAGAGCTCAATTTAAGAACTGAAAAGGAAATGAATTCAGACATATGTGAATGCATTTGTTCATGAGACATGACACATGAGTACGTATCATAAACAAAATATATGCATAGCATCACCTCCTACTTAGAAATGCAGAGGACAAGTTCCCAACGCAGCCAGTTAGTTCTATTGGTTAGAATGCCATGCTAACAAAGTTAAGCTTATTGCTATGTTTCCTGTCTAGACAAATCAATTTTGTCTTTCATTTTTTGCAGTCACAGATTGCACTTCTAATGCTGATTAGCTCTCTGGTAAATTCATGCAAGTGTTAGAGGGAATCCAAGTGAGAGAGGATGGATACGCAATGCAAATCCATCATGACTACTGGAAAAACAGCCCATGCCCCCCTGAGAGCAGATCTACAGAATCGTCTTTCAGGCAGAGAACACAGAAATCAGTATTTAGCTATGCTATAATGAAGACTCAGTCACAAGTTGCTCAAAGCACCAAAGGAAGGCTCTAGATACCTCTGAGGAAGAAAAACCCTCCAAAAAATGTGCTTGTGAATGGGTATGCCTGTGTAACTAGAAAATCATTGTAGTTGAAGAATTAATGGGGATCTTAATGCATGATATCTGCAGTGAAGAAAGTCCAGTGAACAACTCTTTAACTCTTAATTACTTAGCAGCAACTTCTAGCTTAAATTTAATGTGAAATAATCACTTTGAGGAAAAAGAAAATATTTTTTATTTACTGCAAGTTCTATACATAATTCATTTGATATAACAGAAAACTACTTTCTCAGGCAACAGGGCTAGGAGACGTACTCTATGATGGTACCTAGTCACTTATTTCGAGTAGATTAAGAGCAATTTTGATGTCCACCCAAGTTGACCAGGGGTTGTTCTGGGGTATGGGGAAGTGGATATCATATTTTATTCTCTTTTGTATCTAGAGTCCTTAAAAATGCTTAAAGTGTCCAATAACAGTTTGAAAACTAATAAAACACATTTCAAAAATTTCTAGGTTCTTTCCTATGCTATCTCCAAACATTTTAAAGAACAGATCTTTTTCACATCAGGCCTGGAGCTTCCTTTCCTTTCCTCACACTGTGTAGTGATCGCCTAGTCTTCTCCTCTAACTGCACACACATTTATTCTACATAAGAGCTCTTACTATTCTGCCTATTTTCAAAATTTATGGAAAGATGCCATATAAACAGATGCTATTCTGAGGTTCACAGATGACTCAAGATCTAGAGCATGCCTGCCATGTCAGGGTCACTTCCTTTATCCAACTTCGGTCGTGTTTCCAAGGACAGACACAAAGCACAACAGTTGATGATGGTCCCAGTGAGGATTCCAGCTCTCCTTGGGTGCCAAAACCAGACTTCAGCTCTGCTCTGGTTCATTATGCAAATCAGTCTTCTGTCATTTCTGATTAGCATGAGTACTTTCAGACACTTGATTTAAACCGAGCAGCCACCTGGCTCCACTTCCTTAGTTTTATTGACAATCCTTATCTCTCATTTCCATGGAGCCCTGAATGTTGTCTAAGTGCTCAAGAACTAGCCTGTATTTCTCTGAGCTAATGATACTCGTGTGATCCTCATATTACAAAGTAGTAAAAAAGCAGGAACTGTTCCCACCCCTTGACCCACTTGCACACCAGTTCTGCTCCAAGGCAGCTTCTGTGGTGGAGTCACGACTGGTCCACTTTCTAAGGGGAGTCATAACAAACGGGGAATGCATGACATAGAGGTACCACCAGGCCTCTGATCTCTAAGCCCCACTCAGCCACACCAACCATATTAATTGGTACATCAGCTGCTCTAAGTACGACAAAATGACATGCTGGCTCGATTGTGTGACTCACATTGCAATGATTTGTTATTTCTGAAATGTTTCTAAAGTTTGATATTAATAGTTAAAGGTACCTACATAATGGATCAATTTTCATGCGATTTTGATCTGCGACTTAAAGGAGATAAACCAATCATGCTTGTTTGTTGGTTTTGGGTTGTTCTTGTTATTTTTTAAAAGCAACTTCTTTTGGTCCTATTTTCTGCCCAGTTTTCAAAGCCTTAGGTAGGTTAGCCCTGACCAACACATCTCATTCTCCACTATCCTTCACCTGCCACCCACAGTAGGGGTAGGCTACTGTTTGCACTATTCCATCACCACACCAAGCACATTCTCATGTGCCTGGGCCTCTGATTCTCTGTCCACACTCCCCTGGAATGCTCCACCTTCAAGAGACTGTCTTTCTTTCAAGGACCAGTCCAGATCTCCCTTTGTCCATGAATTATTCCCTGCCTCCTCCACCTTTCTTTGGTCTTTCACTCCTCCAACTTCCTAGGGCAGAGGTGGTGAACCTATCACATGCGTGCCACAGTGGGCATGCAGAGCCTTCTCTGTTGGCACAAGAGCCAAGTCACACCAGCAGCTGAGCATGGATAACAGTTGTTTTTTCGAAACTAAAACTTCTGTATTCAGTTTTAACTGCAGTGTTGGCACTTTGTGATAAATAAATGGGTTTTGGATTGCAGTTTGGACACTCAATCTCTAAAAGGTTCACCATTACTGCCCTAGAACAATTTATCACATAACTATAAATAACCTTATGTTCATATTGACTCTGTATTCAGACTATAAGCTCCCAGAGACAGAGCCCAAGGGAAAGTTTTCTTGGGTACGTAGACAGTGCTTTAAGATATAGTTAGAACTCAGTACCTTTCCATAAGGCATTCAAATCCTTCTATAGCTAGAAGGGACCTTGGAGATCACTTAGTCCTACCCCTCATTTTGTATAGAGGAATCTTTGACCCACAATTTACTCATTGATCTATCTGCAAATAAATTACCACTACTCATCAATTTGCATTTACTGTAGCAACCAAATTGTGGTTTCTAACAGGATTTAGTAAATACAGGTTGCAAAGAATAGCAGGTCAGGCAAACACTGTAATAACATTCTGTTATGTGAAACACAGGAAACAAACCTACCTGCAGCTCCAGCTGAGCAGGCAGCATTAGAGGAGAGAAAAATAGTTACATTACCAATTGGATTGGAAGACTTCCCTTCAGTTGGTCATTACCAATCTGGATAAAAAAAAGATGAAAAAATACATAGCCCTACATTTTAGAATGTGTGAGGGGAAAAAACAAGACAGCTCAACTAAGACGGACCTCTGCAAGCCACATACATGTGGCTTTTGCTTTGACACAAAGAAACTTGTACAGAAACCAATACCCCAATTCCTCCAAGAGTACAAAGTACACTAACAGCTAGGCTATGCCGTACATCCATAGTTTCACTACATGTGTGAGCTTTACTTTTTTTCTCTTAAAAAAAAAAATTTTAATCTAGGAAGCATTTTCCTGGGCCTAGTAAAATATCAGAATGGCCAAAGCAGAAAAGATGATAATTGTGTAAGAGAAAAAACTACAGGTTGGGAAATAAAGTAGAATGTTAGATGAAAAGATATTAATTCACAGATTTGGCATTTCTGGCCTATAGTTTGTATGTTTATGTATTCTCTTGAAATAATATAGATTGACCTGAAAGTTGAATGTGTTTTAATTACAGAATCCTCATAGAAGCTGTTTAGACTCAGAGTTCTCAGAGCCCTTCAGAGCTGTCATTTGGCTACGAATGCGGAAATGTATCTTACATAAAGGCATGGACTAGACTATTTTTCAAGGTCCCTTCTAGCCTACAGGCAAATAAGAAGACCAAAAGAGGGAGGTGAGCTCAAGATCTCTCACCCACAACAAGCAAGACCCCTTTGCAGGGCTCCTAAACCTATCACCCATCCCCCTCCCTGAATACTGTCTGACTCAGCATCTTTATGTATTAAAAAAATGACCAAAAGAAATATTAAGCTGAAGCACTCACCCATCTAGAAAGTGTAAAGCCTCAGAAGTTATAAAATAAATCTCTTTTAACTGCAAGTCTTTTTACACCCAGCTGCCACAAACATGGGTTTTATGTCACTGCTTTTTGTCAACACGAACATTGCACAAAACCCTATCGGGGCACACATGCCTCCCTGCCAGTTCCTAACTCAGACTCAACACTGCCTATGAAGTGATACACAAACACACATTTGAAATGGAAGTCATGGAAGCCCTTCAGCTACATGGTTTAAAGCCAAGACACAGATCATATATGTGAGAACTTGACTAGCCCCCCAACTTACAGCTTTACTTCAAGCTCTCCCCGGGTGTGTGGACTGTACCTGCCAAACCAACCTGGGCACAGGTCTCTTCATATTGATGGGTACTGACACTTGCCAGTCTCCCCTTAAACACCGTACCTAACCAAATTTAGTTACACACAATTAACTCGAGAGCTATAATTAGGCCCAGATAAGCCTCGCTTAAAATATAAATAATTACAGCTGGAGATGTAGCGCAATGGCAAAGTGCCTCCTAAGTGAGCACTAGGCCCTGGGTTCAATCTACAGCACAAATAAATAAATGTTATGATAATTAAATGTATTTATTTCTCCATTTCCAATCTGGGAACTCAGAGATGTGGATTGAGATCCTATTTTAATGATAATAGTCCAGGAGCTGCCAAAATCCAGGCTTCTGGGTGTTATTACTAAAACGATCAAATCTAGGACCAGCCATGCCAGCCTGCCATAGGACATAGAGACATCGAGAAATCGTTAATATTTCTTGCGAACCAAGGGGACCGAGCATGGATAGGCGAGATGCAAGATTTCCACGTGGGTGGTGAACAGCCTGGAACGTAAAAGCCGCGAAAGCTGGTGAAGGGAAGGAAGGTGACCGGCTGTGACGGGGACGCGCTTTCCCACTTACTCGGATGCGTTTGGCCCTGCGCATGTCGTCAGCAGTCAAAGTGCTCTGGGCGGGCACCACGCTCTCTTCGTGCGGAGGCTGCAGGTGCAGGGTGTGAGTTTCTGGCTCGTGCTCCAGAGAAGCCTGTGTCTCCTGTGGGAGCTGAGGGACCGGGAGGCTGGTCTGCTCTGCCTGGTCCAGCCCATTCAGAGGAGCCGGTTCAGCCTCATCGAACTGCTCCTTGGCGGAAAAATGCAGCAAGTCCTGAAATTTGTAATAACCGGCATGACTTCCCTGCCTAAAGACCAGTGCTGAGATGAAAGCTCATGATGTTGCCCAGACGGCTCCAGAACTCTTTGGCTCAAGCAATTCTCTGACCTCAACTTCCAGAATAGCTGGAACTACAGGCCTGTGTCACGATAACTGGCAACTGCTTGTAATAAATACTCAGGAAAAAAAATTTTCTCTCTGGCAAAGTTAACTAGGTAAATAGACCAGGAATGTGAAAGCCATAAGACATTCCAGACCATTGAAAAAGGAGAGGAGTGTGTACAACACTTCTGGAATAGCAATTATTTTATTTTACTCTATTTATTTATTTATTTTTATTTTTTTGGTTTTTTGAGACAGGGTCTCTCTATGTAGCCCAGGCTGCCCTCGAACCCACAGCAATCCTCTCGCCTCAGCATAGACGGCTGGGATTACAGGCATGTGCCACCACACCCAGCATGGAATACTAATAATTTTAATGGTTTAAATTAGTTAAACAAAACCCCCCTCTAATACAGTATCTCTGGTCAATTTCAAATTTTTAGGACAGCAAAGTTTCAAGTTATAAGTAACACTTGAAAATACATTCTTTTTTGCCTTTCTCCATTCACACTTTACCAGACAACCAAGTTGTGATATGACGAGACTGCACACATGTATTTGTATTTAATCTAATACGGGTTTCTGGCAAGTTCTCTAAGGAGTGTCTAGAAGGAGCTCTTTCCCACTCCCCCAGTACCTGTGTCCCGTCATCACTCTTTTCCCCATTTTCACTGGTTATTTCCAAACGGATAAACTTTGGAGGACGTCCCGGCCGTCGACCTGGGCCAAATCGCCTCTTGCCTCGCCCCCTTCCTCGGCCTCTTGTTCTGAGGACCAGAGAGCACAATATGAATAGTCACAATTACACCACTCACCAGCATGACATTTCCCTAAATGGTCTTTACTAACTCTACATTCGGAATTCCTTTCATGTTATTACTTTTCCTGACTCTTTTGGAAACAATTGCTTAACGACTTTCTCATGTTTGCCCTCTCTACAGCCCAAAGAGAAGCTTTAAAATTACTCTGAAAGAAAAAAAGATCTACAAAAATACAAAGCACAGACAATATTTTGCTTCTGAAAGGAAATGAGAAGGGCAGACAGGACAGAACATGCTAAGCCTGCAGGACGCCGGGAGAGGTGCCACCTTAGATGAGACTCGGCTCTTTCTCTCCTTCCCCTTCCTGGGATCATATTCCTTCCAAGAAATGTGGCTTCATTCAAAGAACTTTCTTGTTTTACCACGACCTTCCAGAAGGTCAGAATAATGGTTCCATATAATATGCCTAGTAAACACCAAATAAATCTTATCCCCTTGAATGGATTTCTAAAACACAAGTGTCCTTATTAAAAGTGACGTTGAAGGTGGATGTGGTAGCACACGCTGTCATCCCAGCTGCCAGGGAGGGAGGCAGGAGGATCACAGGTTCAAAGCCAGCCAAGGCCACTTAGCAATACCTTGCCTCAAAATGCAATTTTTTTAAAAAAGAGAGGGATATCATGAAAGTATCTTTTAGAAGATGTGAAGTGTATAATACTAACCAGATCACGTTTTACTCTTCCATGTATCTATTTAACAAATATATATTTTTTCAGGAACTTTTTTTTGTGTTTTGTTTCTAAGATGGAGCTTGCTATATTACCCAAGCTGGTCTTCAACACCTGAGCTCAAGGGATCCTCCTGTCTCAGCCTCCTAAGTAGCCAGATTACAGGCACATGCCACTGCACCTGGCTTCTGGGAACTTCTAAATTATGATTTACTATAGAAAATTCTGAACAGAGGCAAACATAGAGAACAGCAATAATGAGCACAAGGTACCCATAACCCTTAACACTTAACTCATCTCAGTCTTATTCAACCTATACCCCCACCACTTCCCCACAAATATTCATCCCAGGCATCCTTTCATCTGTAAATATCTCTATGTGTACCTCTAAATCCTAAAGACCCTTCATGTGTGTACGTATGTAACACTACGATACTATGATCACACCTAAAAATACCCCTGATAGATGCTCAGAATTATTATAGTATCTAGTCAAAATTCAAATTTTCCTAATCGCCTCAAATTTCTTTTAATAGGTGGCTTTAAAACATGTTATCTACTACATGTCATGTATGGTGCTAGGCACTAAAGATATAAAATGGAGTGAAGGCAGGAGACATATAAACCCAAAGTCATAATATAAGAAAATGTTTCAAGGATACTCAGGAGTGAGTGACTTAAATCTCACCATGTCCACCCCTGTGAGACACTTAATCTGGTGGTCACACCACAGATCTGCTACCCTAAACAAACCCTGTGACCCTTCACTCCGGGCCCTGCTCACCATCTCCTTGCCCTTTAGGGCCTGGACCCAACATGCCCGCAACCTAAGCAGCCTCTCACTGGAGTCCTCCCTTCTTCCTCAGCACACACTGCAGGGCCATTTGCTGTAATCTCTCCCCTGCATCTGCTCTTAACTCCCACCCCTGCTACTGCTTCTTCATCTCACTGTGTTGAATACACTTGGCAAAGCCACAACCCCATGCAATCCAATTCCTTCCCACTCCTACCATTCCCCTGGCCCTCACTCACTTTCGTGTCATGACCAGGAACCTCAAGGGGGAATTCAGCATTGGGGACAACTGTACAGTGTTTCCCTAAAACACCCTCTTTCCTGCTTCCTAAATGTTACAGTTTGGCTTTTTTTTTTTTTTTGAGACAGAGTCTTACTAAGTTGCGAAATTGCCCAACGCTCCTTTTGCCTCAGCTTCTCAGGGTACTGGGATTTCAGGTGAGTGCCATGACTCCCCCAAAGGCTCACATGTTGAAGGTCCAGTCCCCAGCTGGTGGCACTACTGGGAACTGGTGGAAACTTCAAGAGGTGGGGATGAATGAGGAGAAGTAGGTCACTGGGACATGCCTTCAAAGGTCTGCCAGGACTCTGGCCTCTCTCATTCCTTCCAGTGAGCAGCCTCTTCAGCCACATGCTTCTGCTGCCATCATGTTCTGCCTCACCACATGTTTAAAAGCAACATAATCAGATGACCGTGGACTGAAACCTCTGAAACCGTAAGCCCAAACAAACCTTTCCTCCTTTTAAATTTTTTCCTCAGGTATTTTGTCACAGTGCCAGACAGCTGACTTTCCAATTCCTGTAAGTGGACAACCCTACATTTGTCTCACTGGCACCACCCTATTCCAAACAACCCTCCTTCCTCACTTAACCTGTTGCAATAGCTTCTAACTGGATTCCATGCCTTACTTCATACCAATATAAACAAACATGTTGTTTTCATTTTTATCCAGAGAAATCTTTTAAAAATGCAATTGAGGGCTGGGAATTTAGCTCAGTGGTTACAGTGCTTGCCTTGCAAGCACAAGGTCCTGAGTTCGATCCCCAGCACCAAAAAAAAAAAAAAGAAAAAAGAAAAATGCAATTGAGATCACAAAAGTAACCAGTCAAAATCTTCTAAACACTTCCCATCACACTTAGAATCGCCCTTTTGACCTTTATCATCACTCTTTAGACCCTACCTGACCTAGCCCCACCTATCCCATCCTACACAATTCTCCCCTCATCTGTCTTTTGTGTGTCATGGATCATATGATTTAATTTGACAAAGGAACTGTACTGCTGGGAAAAGTCTGCGAATCAGAGCTGCTGATTATTTTAAGGGTACATGCTGTCTCAAAGATTCTTATTTCAGAATCTCTAGTTAAGAGAGACTTAACTGAGGTAAAAGTTGTCTCTCTCAGCAGCCTACCTGGTTTCCCACCAGTATCGACACACACACACACACACACACACACACACACACAGAGCCACACACACAAAACATTTTCTTGTTTATAGACACACAGAAATGACTCTGAACCCTTAAGAACTTGTTATGATCCCTTCTCTCTAATACACACCTGCTAAACACATCCAGTTTCTCATCATGAGAATTGAGATGCTGCTGCAACTGTTCGGAGCTTATAAACCGGCGGTTACACTCGTAGCAGGGCCAATTCTTCTCTTGCTCACGGAGAACTACAGTCATAAGAGAGAAACCATAAAGGCTGATGATCAACAGACAGCAGTGAAATTCAGATGCTCACTAACACCATCATCTCACTGCGGATGGTATCTGCTATTTGTGTTACTCTTTTGTTATAAAATCAAAGGCTAGAATTTGACAGAGAAGTGATTTTTAGGATCTTATTTTCTAATACGCTCATGCAAGACATCAAAGGAGCAACACCCTCACACTACCCTCTCTCATCCCGAAATATACACACACAAAGCTTACCATGGTGGAAAGACAAAGTACTGCAGAGATCTGTTTTAGATGACCTAGCAATTCAGATCCAAATTTAATTATTTAAGGTCATATTAAATCACAAATAGCTAAAAGTCAATGTGTGATATAATCACTTCAGCAAAATATTTAGAAGCATCACCTAAGGCGAAATATATGCATACCCTATGACCTGGTGATTCCGCCTCCAGCTATGCATGAAACAGAAGGAAGCACAATCATTCCTTAGAAGACACGCAAAAGAATGGTCACAGGGGCACTCTTCAAAACGGCCAAAAGCTATCAATGACCCTGCCACGATAAGAATCTGGCTGGCCTTTGTTCCTGGGAGGTGACCTCTGCATCAGGTGAGTTTCATGAGAGACAGGACTGTCTGTTACTCTCGAGCCTCTCACCCTACCGATCTTTACTCTGAAGTGATGGCTCAGTGTGGGGAATGGCCAAGCCAGAAAGCCTAGCTTCGTCATTAGAAGGCTGGTGTTTTAACCGGGTGACGCCAGCATCCACAATGGGAGACAATGAGTTTAATCCTAGGGCCAATGATTCAATTAATCAGGCCAGTGTAGGGATACCTCAAAAAAAAAAAAAACCATAACGCTGAACAGTGATGCTCAGGTGAGCATCTGTGCTTGGTAATGATACATCAATGTGCCAGGAAGAAGATACATACTAAAGACACAGCAGCTTCATTGGGGGCCCTCTCAGACGTCACCCTATATGTTTCTTCATTTTGCCGATCCTGATGTGTATCCTTTGTAGTGAAACTAATCATTAAGCAAAATGCTTTCCTCACCATGTGAGTCAGTCTAGAGCACTATCAAACCCGAGCGAGTGCTAGGAGCCCTCTGGATCGTATCTAGCTGTTCAGAAGCACAGGGGACTTGCAAATCAGCTCTTGCCGCTGGTGTCTGAAGTGTCTGTGAAATCTGAGCTCACTTTGGGTAGTTACTAATATAACTGTACTGCGCAGCCAAAGCAACAGTAAAATAGACAGATGAACTGTTACACAGTCAGACAACAGGACAGCAAACAGCAAGGAGAATGAGAAAACCACAGTTAGATACAACAACATAATGGCGAGCAAAAGATGCTCAGACACAGAAAGTACACATACTATTTATATACAATCCAGTAACAAATCTTATGTGTGCTGTTGGGTGTCAGGAGAGAAATCACTCTTGGGAATTTACACAGGTGTGATCACTGTACACTTAATGATCTGTGCGCCTTCCTGTAGGAGGATTACACTTCAGTAACATTTACATTAAAAACAAAGTCATGTCTGCCGTCCTGTGTCCTCAGAGATGACTAAGGCCAGATAGGAATCATCCTCTGATCTAGGATCTAATTTGGTATTTGGAGGTTTTCATTATTTTAAATACTATTTTCTAGCACCCATGAAAGAAATGTAAATATACCGTTGTAATTTGATCTTAGAATTGGGTGAAGATGGGTAGCTCTAAGAAACCTACTGGAGTATCTTCTGAAATATATTAAGATGTAAAAATCAGAGGTTGCATAACAATGTAATATACACAACTTAGATGTAGTATAAACAATTCAAAAAATGTACAACGTAAAAGTCCAACCACCTTTCCTTTCTTCCTCAGAAATGTCATGAATTTTCTGGTTCACGAACTCAGCATAGGATGCAGCATACCATACCTGCAAGAACCAAGGACATCGTTAGAACTAAGGGAAATCGCCTGATGTGCTTTACATGCTTAAAGTATTTCTCCTGCTTACATGAAACAATTCCAGTTTTCCCACACCCCATTAAGAGGAAGAGAAAATCCACATTGTGAACCTTGTATGTATCTGGCAGGTTTTCTCTCAAGAAATCTTTTCATCGAGACACACTGCCTGTTTTCTTTTTCCTTTTTAAAAAAATTTTTTTTGGCTAGGCATGTGGTGCACACCTGAAATTCCAGCACTCAGGAGGCTGAGGCAGGAGGATTGCCACAAGTTGGAGGCCAGCCTGAGCTATGAACTGAGTTCAAGGCCAGTCTAAACTACATAGTGAGACACTGTTTCAAAAAGACAAAAAAATATAATTTTTGTTGTTGTTGTCATTATTAGAAAAACTCCACAAGAATTACCTTCAGTTTCTTCATGGGTTTCAATACCCTTGTAATCACAGTGGCTGCACAGAACAGCTCACTCTGGGATCCGAAGGGGACTATGTCAGATGCTCCCACACTCTCCTGGGGCTCTTCCCTGCTCCCTGCTACCCCACTGGCCGCTACCATTCACTATTCCTCTGCCTAACTTCTAAATACTGGTGTTCCTCAAAGCTTAGTCCAAGTCCTGAGCCTTTTTATTTTTCCCTCTGGTGATCATATCCATTTTCAATTAACACTTTGCTAACGACCCCACAAGAATAACTCAGCGCCAGAGGCCCCCACTCTGCTCCCCAAGTGCATTCTGCTGCTGATGGCTATCTGGGCGTCTCCTCAGCAGCTCACACTTAAATGGGATTCCTGCTGTTTCCCAACCCACATCTCTCACCTCTTCCTGCCTCCATCGCAGTTACTGTCTTACCTTCCTCCCAGGTACTCAGACCGGAAACCTAAAGCTGTCTCCATTTGCTTCTACGATCCTTTTGCAAGGAGTATTACTTCCTCAGAGATTCTCCGTCTCGGCTTCAGCCACCTGCATGCATGCCAATACCAACCCTCGCCACATTACACCTGGGGATCGAACCCAGGGCCTTCACACTGAACTCCACCACTAGCCTTTTTAAATTTTTTATTCTAAGACAGGGTCTTGCTAAGTCACCAACTTGCCAGGCTGGGCTTGAACTAACGATCCCCCTGCCTCAGTCCCTTCCCTTTACTCTACAGACAACACAGGAGCCAGTTCGCTGTGCCGGAAATGTCTTCTCATGTCACACAGAACCTGAAATGCTCAGTGATGATTCCCGAAGGGCTCTGGAGTTCCCATCCAATGCTGAGCATGCTCGGCCCTTATCGCTTGAGCTTCTCAAAGGAGCCTGGTGCTTCTGTGCCCCAAGCCCTCGCCCTTGCTGCCTCCCTCGGGCAGGGCTCTCCCCACTGTACCGCCCTCCGTCCTTGGCAGGGCAGGTCGCTTATCACTGCTCGTCCTCAGGCCATCACCCTTCAGGAAGCTTCCCTGACCAGCATGTCTACATCTGTCCCTTTCCTATTCTTTCCTCTTTTTGTACATGGGCACTTACTCCTATTTGATATTATTTGATCGATTTACTTCTTTCTCTTTACTTGCTCTCTAGGATACAAATACCCTGAAACAGAAAACAGTGTTTTCCCCTAGAGCAGTGACAGAGAAACTTTTAGAGACTGAGTGCCCAAACTGCAACCCCAAACCCACTTATTTATCACAAAGTGCCAACACTGCAAATAAACCTGAATACTGAGTTTCCAGTTTAGAAAAAAATGATTGTTATCTGATGCTCAGCTGCTGGGGTGACTTGGCCTATGTGCCCACAGAGAGTGTTCCACGTGCCCGCTGAGGCTCACATGCCACAGGCTCGCCGCCACTGCCCTAGTGTCCAAACACAACAGGAGTTCAATCACCAAGTGAATTAATCACATACAACTTTTATGGAATATCATTTAAATATATGGAAATATCTGTATAGGGAGAATGCATATTTAACTGTGGAATAATATTCTGTAGCATCTGCAGCCCATAACTATCCCTTGTGGTTATACTTTCAGGTAGTTTATCATGTCGTTAAATTCTAATCCATCAATTCCAGATGTATATTTTTTGGGCCAGGGGTGGTGGCGCACGCCTGTAATCCCAGCACTCAGAAAGCTGAGGCAGGAAAATTGCCATGAGTTGGAGGCCAGCCCAGGCTACATAGCAAGTTCAAGGCCAGCCTGAATTACAAAGTGACATCCTGTCTCAAAAGGACCCCACTGGGCTCCTTGACTTGTGGACACTGGCCAGGCAAAACAAATGAAGGCAAAAAAACAAAAACAAAAATTGCCATTTTCCTCAGAATCAACAACAAAAAAAAAAAACTCCAGAGCAATACGAGGCTGGAGAACATCCCCCAGAGTCTCTGATTAAGGCATTAGAATTCCTACTGACTTGATCAAACATCATGCAATGGGGGCTGGGTTACGACTTAGGCATAGAGTACTTGCCTAGGACATATGAAGACCAGGGTTTGATCCCCAGAACCACAAAAAACAAAAGACAAAAAAACTTAACTTTCAAAGACACACGATTCAGTTGAGGAAAATGACACATTTGAATTCAAACACATGGGAAAGCACAGTATTTAAACTTGCCAAAAGGGTACCAGGGGTTGGGGGTGTAGTTTGGTGGTGGAGTGCTAGCCTAGTGTATGAGACCCAAGGTTTGATCCCCGAACCACCAAAAAAAAAAGTAATTAAATTAAAAAGGGTTAGGAGCTGTGTAGCTCAATGGTAGATGCTTGCCTGGCTTGCATGAGGCCCTGAGTTCAAATCCAGTATTACAAAATAAAAAATTAAAAATTTCCCGAGAACCACACATACCTGCAAAAAGATGATCAGTGCCTTGGGATGACATCCCAGAGGCACAGCAGAATACTTATTAGAGAAATGCTGCAGAGCTGGGGCATGGCTCGGTGGCAGCACAGCACAAGTCTACCAAGTACAAGATACAGGGTTCCATTCCCAGCAGCTGCACGAATGCATGGCAGTGTCCTCAAGGCTCTCGGTGGCACAAGAGAGCAGACAGAAAAGCACAGGTGTCCAGGACGAACTTAAACGGTGAGAGTTACAGTGTCCACAAAGCAGGTCCTTGCTCACTCACTGATCTTGCCTAAGTGTACTTCTCTCCGTGTAGATACAAGGGTAGCATGATTTTTAAATTATTTCTAAATCTAAAATAGTTCCCTTGATAAGTATAAAATAATCATTTCTGTTGGTTTTTAAAAGTATTTTTTTCTTAATGGAGCAGGAAATAGGGGTATATTTTAAACTTTTTGGTGCCTTAGAGTCAATAAAATATGGTATTACCCAGTTCTAATACATCTACTTATAAATATTTGCTTGGACTAACATTAAAGGGTTTGATTTACATGGCCAAGAACATTTTTGTTGTATGCATTCAGAGATATTTTACAAAATAATCAGTTCTATAATCGATGTCCCTATCTCATAAAACTCTCACATTCACTGTACTGTATCCAATTATTTTTCCTAATTTAAATTAACAAAAATAATAACTCGTAATTTTTAAAGTTTGTTTTTTTTTTTTTGCAATGGTGGGGATCAAATCCAGAACCTCACTCATGCTAGGCAAGTGCTCTATCGCTGAGTTACACTCCCAGCTCTTTACAAATATTGAGCTATTTTTAAAAATATTCCCTTATTATTTATTTTCTTCTCCAAATAAAATCTATTCCTGGTATTTGTTCATTTATGCTTTTGGGTGTAGCGAGGTTGGATGTATATAACTTACTTTCTCGCATTATAAATATTTCCTCCATCCTTTGGTTGTCTGCTGCACCAAACTATTGTATTTTTATTTAATTCTGTCTATCCAACTTTACATCTACAGTTGTATTTACTGGTTTAAAAGAGAAGACATGGCTAGGGGTTTAGTTCACGGAAGAGCATGTGCTTAACATGCCTGAAGCCTTTGTTCAACACCCAGCACAACAGAAAGAAAAAATAATCTCCTCTCTAGAGTTAAGAAATATCCTCCTCAAGGGACTGTTTGAGGTTATCCTTCTTTGTAGCAGAGTGGTGCTACAAAATGTGGTGTATAAATACCACATTTTCTTTATCCAGTCATCTGTTGATGGACTCATAAGCTGTTTCCAAGATTTAGCTATTATGAATTGTGTTGCTGCATAAACAAAGAGCAAGATGAAAGACAGATAACAGGAAATAGGAAGACAGATCTTTTGGAAATGGGAAGGGCACCAAGCGATGGAAATTGGGTGGGGCATGAAAAAGGAATTAAGATGTATTATACACACGTACCAACTCCCCACAAGGAATGTAATTATTATGTACTGCAAACATGAACTAATAAAAAGCACAAATTGGAAAGAAAAAGAAGTAGGAAAAAAGGGACTATTCAGGCAAGGGAAGGGGACTAAGAGGAAGGGGGAGAAAGGAAGGATGAAAAGGGAAGGTAGACATAATCAAATCACAATTTTCATCTATCACAATACATGTATGGAAATATCAGTGAAACTCACTGATTTATAAAAAGTGTTTTTCTTGAGAGGCTCTTGGGAGGCTGAGGTAAGAGGACAGCTGTGGGTTCAAAGTCAGCCTGAACTACATATTAAGACCCTGTTTCCAAAAATAACAATGAAAAACAGAAACAGAAAGTATTCTTCTTATCAAAAATGTCCTGTGGAAAAAAAAAAAAAATGTCCTGTGGAGATGGGGTATAGCTCAGTGATAGAGCACACGTTTAGTACGCACAAGGCCCTAGGTTTGAAGTCCGACCCTGAAAAAAAAAATAAGTACTGGGATAGTTGGTATGTGTTACGGTATGTATCTAGATGTCCCCCTCAAAGCCTCATGTGGTCATAAGTGGGACTTCCCCAGAGAGGACTGAATTTAGAGTGCCTGATGCCGGGATTAAAGGCGTGTGATTACTAAATCAATTCACTGATTGGTTTGGCACCGCCCTGATCCTGGCAGCCTGGATAAAATATATGGGGCAGAAAGAAGCTATTTAGGTCACTTGCTTACCTTGCTGCCTTCTGCCTGTCTGCCATGCCCCCCTGCTTGGAGCCAGCCAACTATGAACTGAAACCTCTACAAACTGTAAGCCAAATAAATCTTTCGTCCCTTAACTTTTGATGTTGGGTATTTTGTCTCAGCAACAAGAAAAGTAACTAAGACAGCGTGAGATGTGAAACTCCTTTTACATATTTTCTCAGTGTTTATACAGTGTCCAAACTAATAGTTTCAAAGACAGAAGTCTTGTAGCTTTTGAACAAAATTCAAGATTTTGGCCTCCCCCTAAAGAGGAAGTACCAAGCTAATTTATCACATGGAGGAAGCATACAATTCAGCATTCATGTACGGGTCCAATTATTCCTTGCCTATATTTTTACTTATATCAGGAAGCTAAAAAATGCTTTGACCCCTACCTTTGACCATGTTTCTAATACATATATGCTTCTTTAAAGCCGGGGGAGGGATCTCGGACTGGGGAAATAGCCCAGTGACAGAGCACTTGGCTATATGTACAAGGCCCTGAGTTCAACCCTCAACATCACAGAAAGGTGGGGGGAGTTCACTCAGAACAACAGCAGATTTTTTTTATGTCACCAAGAGTTAATACTTAGAGAAATTCTAACAGTTACCCCAAAAATATATTTCTGTAGTCTAAAGTCAGCATGCAAAATTAATCAAATAAGATGAAGTATTCAGATAAAGAAAAGGAATCTTGCCCATATATATGAATTCTATTTTTCAAAATCAGTTTCACAACTAAATTCTGCTTCAGTATGTACGAGTTACATTAAGAGACACCGTCCTTAACCACTCCATCACAGATATCTGTCCGCTCCCCAAAACAGTTACCTCCTTACAGCTGGACCTAATCCCCTCCTGTAGGCCCATAGTTTTTGTTAGGTTTGGTGGTTTTTCGGGAGTTTTGTTTGTTTTCTTTTGCAGTATTGGAGAAAGAACCCAAGGAGTGCTAAACTATATCCCCAGCACTTCTTATGTTTTAATTTTGAGACAGCATCTCAAAGAGTCAGTTTCTTTGTTTTATTTTATTTTTTCAGACAGGGTGTCACTATATAGTTCAGGCTGGCCTAGTACCCCAGGCTGGTCTCAAACTCACATCAATCCTCCTGCCTCAGCCTCCCACGTGCTGGAATTACAGGCATGCACCATCATGCCTGGTTTTGAAAGGTCAAATTTGGGGCTGAGCTCAAACTTGCAATTCTCCTGCCTTAACCCCCCAAGTAAATGGAGTTACAGGCATGGGACACTGCATCTGGCATTTGTACAGGTCCCTGATAAGCATAAAAAGCCGTCTCCTCTTCATTCTGTTTTATTTACAGGATTTTTTTTTTTCTGGTATTAAGGAGTGAACCAGGGGAGCCTTTGCACTGAACTCCACCCCCAGCCCTTTTTTATTTCTTGAGACAAAGCTTTACCAAGTCACTAAGTTGCCCAGACTGGGCTTGGACTTGTGATTCTCCTGCTTCAGCTTCCCAGGTAGCCAGGATTTCAGGCATGTCCCGCCATGCCTGGCTTTTTGCACAGGCCCTTGATTCTACTTTATTTAAGGATTATTGTATGTGTACAGTACACAGCATAACCAGCCGTCTGTACCACGTATTCCACGAACCACAGATTGAACATATTCAGGAAAAAAAATTGTGCCACATGGAACGTGTTTTCCTTGTTATATACCCTCAACAATACAGTAACAATTACTCCCCTATCATTTACAGTATATTAGATCTTATAAATAACCTGGAGATGACTCCAACTGCAGGGGAGAGGTACGTAGGTTCTAAGCAAACACTATGCCATTTTAAACACAGCACTTGAGCTCCAGGGACCTTGTTAGCTATGGAGCATCCCTGAACTAATTCCCCAGGGAAAAGCCGCAGCTACTCAATAAGTGAGTGAATTACCAAGAAAGTACCATTTTGGTAAGAATCCAATTTGAGGAAAAGCCCCACACAATCAGCCAGGGATGTGGCGCTGTACCTTCAGCTCCTGCTTGGGCTCCACATTCTTTATGGTCGTGTAGTACACGTGGTGGCCGTACTGGTAAGCCACCAGGTTCTGCTCCAGATGGTTCTGCGCGGGACGCACAAACATCATCCAGTTGCAGAGGCTCTCATCAGACAGCTCAAACCACAGGTCCTCGTGCAAATCCCTGTCTTTTCTGTCCCCTTTATCAAGAGACACCTGCGACCAAAGAGAAGGTAAAGAGTGTTAAGCCAAAAAGAAAAAGGAGCAGGGGTCTGAGCTCAGCAAGAAAGGTGTATTTCAGAACAAACCGGAGAGGGACCGCTTGGGCACCAGAGACCAGACCAGCGACTCTGGTATAGGCTCCGAGGTCTTTAAAGGGTCACGAGCACAAGGAAAAGGGGAGTGGGGGCTGTGGATGGAAAAAACCACAATGGGATTTAGGGGGAGAGTTCAGGACAAAAGAGTTGTGGCTATCCACCCGGGACAGTGATCGAGGATGTATGAGGTGTGTGTTGTTTGTCAAGAGCAGGGCTGAACAATGACTGGGAATTATAGGGAGTAGCTGTGCTTGCGCTGTGCTTACTGGGCCTTATCGACCTATGATGATACATTTATAGCAAGTGTGAAAGCATAGCAGGGGGAAGAACTTATAAATAACCTGGAGATGACTCCAGGGATTTAAAGTGGTCCCTGCTTCAACCAGGATGGCAGTGGTCGGACTCCTTCAAAGAGCCACACCAAAACACAAAAACAAAACAACTCCAAACCCTTCACATATGAAATATTGCTCTCTAAAGTAACCATATACCTGGAATCTCCCCTTTGTGTCTAGAAAGATACTGGAGTTGTGACTTGTCAAATCTAAAGGGAAAGTTTATTTCCAAAAACCTCACCTGGAGGAGAATTACCTGGCAAAACCTGCAAATGCATAATCTACTTCCATGGCTTTAGTTAACATTTCACAAAACTAACACAACAAAAAATGCTATAAATAGGCTAAGAAAATGCAAGCATAACACTCTCCAGTGCAATGCTCTCCAAAACTTGCCTCCTTTGGAGATTCAACTGTATTCATTTATAATATGCAGCACAGGATATGCATTTCTCTTTTCAGAGTGATACTCTTGCTTGGAGGTCTTACATACTCACAAAAGAAAACCTCCCCATGACAATAGCTCATTTCTCAAAAAAATACATCCTAGCTATTCATCCCTTCCCAGTGCCCTTTCTTAGCTCTCCAGAATGGTTACTCAGAAAACAGATAGAAAAGAGGGTTGGAAGGCAGGTGGTTGGATAGAAGCAAAAGCACCAGATGTGACGAGAGGAGATCAAATAAAGACACTTTGACAGTCAATGAACTATTCTTTAAAAAAAAAAAAAAGTCAATAGTAAAGAGCTGTTTCAAAATTGAAAAATGGTTTTCTTGCAAAGATTGCTGGCACACAGTAGATAAGCACATCCATGTTGTTCTCTTTGTAATCTTAAAAGTAATCTTAAGCGAAGAAAAAGAAGTAAGATATGGGTCGCCAATGCCTCTGTTACATGCTGGATTCTGTGTGCCTCTCACCCCTAAATTTAGGTGGGAGCCCTATAACCCCCAGGACCTTGGGATGTGGCTGCATTTGTAACCAGGGCCTTTAATAAGATCATTAAGTAAACACACCATTAGGGTACACCCTAAACCATGAGTGGTCCAAAGAAGAAGAGGTCACAAGAGACATGGGGATGCACAGAGCAAAGACCCTGTAAGAACAGCTACCTGCAAGCCCCAGAGAGAGGCAGCAGGAGAAACCAGCCATGCCCATGCCTTGATCTTGGACTCCCGGCCTCCAAATGTCAGTTTAAGCCTCCCAGTCTGGCATTTAGGTATGGCAGCTCTAGACAACTACTTACCCCTAAAAACACCTATCAGAATTATTCACATAATGCCTTGAGGGACTGAGATTACACCTTCATTTTACTGGTGAGCGAGAAAAGTTTCTATTTGAAATAAATTAAGCATAAAAAGAAAAATACTAGCCAACAGCGACTATGAAATGGAAAGAAGGGGCCAAGCAGAAAAAGAAGCACCCCCCAAAAAAACCCATTAAGGAACAAGAGTGAAGTAGGAGAAAGTGGAAATTACCTTTAGATGAATGTAGCAGTCCTTCAGCTCAGACCCCCTGACGAGCGGCCCCTCCACAGGGCCAAACTGCGTGCGCTTGGGAATGCGCCTCTTGGAGAACACCCCGCCGAGGAACCTGTCTATGTAGAGGACCAGGGGCAGGCTGGCTCTGGCCCGTGTGAGAACAGGCCGGTTGGGGATGGGGTGCAAGGGGCCGTGCTTTGGGCACACCGACGAATGTGCGTTGTTGCACTCCTCGCACCCTGCAAGAGAAAGAAAACCTTTAGAAGCCTGATTCCTTGACAGGATTTGCTCTCAGATAAAATGTTCTGACCTGAGATGTTCTAATCCCCAAAACTAAGTTTCCAGGCCAGAATTCAATTACATTTCACAACAGCGCTACCCATTCCATTGCAACGCATTAGCTTTCATAGACCAAACATAAAAGTGCTTTTTTCCTCTAAAAGCAGGCAAAGTTGCTTATACCCACCAAAAATAATGTGTAGGCCATGACTTATTTCTCTGCTGGATAGTAATTCAAATAGTGGCTGCTAAATTTACAAATCAATTACAACACTTAGGAGAAGAAAAAATGAAGAGCTTCTTCAGCTAGATATTGCAAAATCTAATGAGACAAAATTATTTCAATAAAGCTGTTAGGAGAAAAAAAGAAAACTTTGACAACACTAATCAATTTCCTCAAAAGGGAGATAGAAAAGTCTCATTAGAGGGCACATTCTAACTCAAACAGGGAAAGAACTATACAGTCTGAAGTTTCAGTGCAGACTGACTGTCTGATCACACTAAATGAGCAGATTTCACACCCTCTCCTTCACTCACTTGGACCATGCCATGAGCCCCTCCTTGCCAGGACACACATTTTTAGCTCATTCTAAGACTCAACTTGCACCAAATCTGCCACATTCACTCCCTTTGCCAGTAGCATCCAACTAGAAGTTAGCTGCCAGAAAGAGAAATGCAAACCCCCCAAAAAGGAAAAGTGACAGGAGACTTCACACTTATCATGGTTTGTTTTTTGTCTTTTTTTGTTGTTGTTGTTGTTTTCTTTCTTTGTTTTTTGAGACAAAGTCTCACTATGTAGTTCATTCTGGTCTTAAACTCACTATGTAGCCCTGGCTGGTCTTGAACTTGCGGTGATCCTCCTGTTTCAGCCTCCTGATTGCTGGGATTACAGGCGTGCACCACCAAGCCCGGCTACACTTATATCATGTTTTATCCACTCTGGCTGTTGGTGACATGATTCAGGTACAGTAGTTTCAATTTCTACAATTCTCAGACAGCAGCTCTGTATTAATATTTATGAAATAAAGTGGCTTTCTGTGCATTTGACTTAGGAGTTGACTTGAAAACCTCTGACTTCCAGGGAAAACTAAAAGAGGAAGTTCTCTGTTGGATGAGGATTAGCTTTGGGGCTGAACATTGGCCTCATGCAGGGAGGTTTTAGAGGTACCACGAGGAAGGCCCGGGAGAAACAGCTCTGCCCGGCCTCAGTCACTCAAATGAATGAAATAAGCACTTTGCCACTGGAGCATGAAGATCCACGGGAAGAATAATGATCAGGCAGGTGGAAGCTGAAGGGGAGCAGGCAAGACCAAGAGGCAGTGGGTGTTGCAGCTGACCGGGGCCACTGCTGGGCCGGAAGTCAGGCTCTCGACACACTTGTGTGACCTTGGGAAAGCGTCGCATCCGCTAAGGCACAGACATATTAGTAAGTGTGGTGTGCTAGGCCAGGGACATGATAAGCATTTTAAAAAGGCTTTATGAAAAATAAAGCAGCAAAGCAAACTTGCTAGAGCTGAAACAGCTGAACAGTCCATGCCTGGGCCAACACACTGTCGCAGTCTAGTGAAAGAAAGATCCCGGCTCAGATACCTAAAATCCCAATTACCCCTTCGCAGCCCCGAGCAGGCAGCCTAAACTTCTGGGCTTCAGTCTTCTCATCAGTAAAACAGGAAAACAAACACAAGTGTCAAGGTCTCCCTTCCCGGGCTGCAGGGAAGACCAAGACCAAGCGTGTGACGGATGCAGAACACGTGGTGCAGCATATGGATGGGAAGGACTCAGTGCATGTGACACACACACACACACGAGAGCAAGCCCGCATCTGCACTTACACAAGTCATGGGGGTCAAAGGGCCGGGGTGGGTCTGGCTCCCAGTCATCTAGATCTGTGTCTTCACCGTCTTCTTCCTCCTCTTCCTCAGTATCCTCCTCCTCCTCTTCCTCTTCTTCCTCTTTTGCCTCCAGTCTGGCTATGGGGTTCTGCAGAGCTGCCAGCGGGTCGGAACCATCCACACTCTCGATGGAAGGCAGCACCTGGTTATGCACAGTTAATGAGGCCTGGACAGAAGTTTAGGCATGAAGTGAGCAGACACCTGCTTTTAGTCAGCTGGGACACAGGCATCTGCAGCGAGGCCAAGGCTGCGCTGAGCTGTACTCTTCATGCTACCTCCCTACAAGACCCTGGAAAAATGGCTTCCACATAGGCTATAAAGAAGAGGCTGACTTCATTTTGGATGCCTGATGCTCACAGCTTTTAAGCTCCTCCCTCCCTCCCCCCTGCATGCCTTATCTGGGCAGACTAAGAAGAAAGCCTCGGTCTTTCTCCTTTGAGGCTGGCAGGAGATTCAAACCTCACAAGGCCCTGACCTTGAGCCTCTGACCCCATCCTTTCACCCCAAGAAGCCAGAGCCTTCTCTTTGCTCCCGCAAGTCACTTTATGCCCGCTGGAGAGGCCTGTCCTGGTTCCCCAGATACTTCAGGTACACATACAGTAACCTGTTCACTGCCTGCTGCGGTAGGGGTGGGATCCTACGTCTCCAGATCTGAACTAAATCTGGGGTAGAGGTCCCTCCGGCCCTTTCAGGGCAGCCTCCACACAGCGAAGGGAATAATTTGGTCTCTCTTCAATAACATTTTTTTTTTTTTTTTTTACCGGTCTCACCACATTGTGCAAGCTAGCCCCAAACTCCTGGACTGAAGTGATCCTCATGCCTCAGCCTTCCGGGTAGCTGGATTATAGATGCATGCCATCTCACCCAGCCCACTTCACCTTCTTTCTGTGTGTATGTGGTCCTGGGGATTCAAACCAGGGCCTCACACATGCTAGGGAAGTGCTTTACCACTGAGCTACAATCCCAGCCCATTTCACTTTTTTTTTAAATTTCATTTTTAAAACTAAACACATGATACAATGTGTAGCTGATACAGTTCCATGGATGACAGCTCTCCTTTCAAACACTTCAGACAGGATGAAGTTTTTAGGAAAGAAAAAAGTCCCTAATGATTTCCTCAGGCTGAAGACAAGATTTGGGTGACCTATTGGTTAATGTTATCTTATAAATACACAGGCAGAAAATAAATGGTACCTTACCAAAAGTTCTCCTGCCTCTAATGTGAGTGTTACGGGTTATATAGTATTCTAGACTCCTCTTATCTCTCCTGCTCAATTAGTTCATAGGTCATACTCACGCCACCCAGCCCTCTATTTAATAAACGAGCGAGCATTTAAACACGGCTGCTCCCTCTATCTTCTCACATGCTGTTTCCCTTCTAGGATGCTCTTCTCTCACTAAACTCCTAAATCCAATCGTGATCCCTTCTCCCAGGGAGCCATGTCTGATACTGCTGGGTCTCCCTACCCTCCCACAACATTGGGGATCACAGAATCTGGCTTTCCACAGCCCTTAGCCTCACTTCCTCACCAGGCAGCCAGATCATTCTGGAACAGTCCTATCCCAGCTTCTGCAGAGACCACATCCCTGTACACGTCTTCCATGCATTGGGCAAGGCCTCTGACTTTCCTCTGGAGTTAGAAACGTCTAAACCTTCTGTCACGCGAATCAAATATCTGAGGACCAAAAACCCCTAATGCATTCAATTGCTCTCATTTGGATGAACGCCCCTTTCCCTGATTCTCTTGTCTTCATTTATTGCCCAGTGGATTCCAAGATGTATGAATCCACCATCAGAACACGTTAGCATCTCTAACAGCCACCTTTCTACTGCGAACCTGACTGGGACTTGCAGATAACGAAAACCACTAAGACCTCTTTCTCCTGCAGAGCACTCTTAAACTATCTTTCCCTTCCTCAGGATTTAAATAGCTTATTTTTACTTAAATAAGGGATTTTGTATTTATCTCCAATATATTTCATTTGATTACTTTTATCTGTTCTATTGGTCTCGATTCTAACCTTGCACCTTAGCCAACCCTCATCACTCTGCAACCATCAGCAAACACGTCTGCTGGGTCCATAAGGATCTGTTTCCACCTGAGTCCTTCTTGTCTCCCCACCTATACCTAGCACAGGCTGTGAGCACTTTAGAGTCAGACAGAGCTAGGCTAAAATCCTGGCCCTACTACTTAGCAGGTTACCAAATATCACTGAACTTCAGTTTCTTTATTTGTAAAATGGATTCATGAATACATACTGCACTGGTTGCTGTGAGGACTACATGAAACAGGATAGCCAGGCCTGGAGGTGCACGCCTGTAATCCCAGTGCTCGGGAGGCTGAGGCAGGAGGATCACTGCGAGTTCGAGGTCAGCCTTGGCTACATAGTGAGTTCAAGGCCAGCCTGAACTGCAAAGTGAGACCCTGTCTCAGAAAAATAAAAGAGAAACAAGATGTTCATGAGGCCAGTGGTAGAATGCGTGGCATTTAGTAAGTGTTCAGTGTTAATAATAGGCCATTATTGTTATCATAAATTCTTTAAGGTTCAAGGTGATGTTATATACTTCCTCTGCCACATCAGAAGACAGGATTGCTCCACATACAGCAGGTATTCACCAAAGATTAGTTTGTTGACACATACCTGGCCCTTGGAAAATAATATCAACCCCTTCAGGTGGCTGCACCTAAAAAGATTCTTTACTTTTGCTCACAGAAACATCCGGTTTTTTTGTTCTTTCATCTAAATCTAAGAACTTCTTAACCTCCATAAAGAAATAATCTTGACTGTGCCCACAGAGCCCGACCCGGGGCAGCAGTTTCAGACCACCACCCAACACCGAAACGCTCAGGTGGCAAAAGGCACATAAAATCAGCTACCCAAAGAGCAGGCACATGTGCTACTTTTTTATTTTTTTTTAATTAAGCGACAGGGCCACATTGCGTTACCCAGGCTGGCCTTGAACTCCTAGCTCACTGAAATCAGCTTGCACGCACGTGTTTTAACACACAGTCACTTAAGCCCAATGCCCAGACTTCTGCGTGACATTTTACCTCTGCAACTCAGAGCCTCTGGGAAATTTTGCATGGGAGGATAAAATTCTGGGAGATGCTGTGTCAGCTTCAATAAAAACAGAATAAAATGCCTAGTGAAGGCGAGGACCCCACAGGCAGAGGAGCAGAGGATTCTAGCAATACAGCGGTTCTGACCTCCTCCCACATCCTGGGAGGAAACGACTTTGTTCCCACTCAGCATCTCAGCACAGGTTACTATATTGTCCTTTATTCTGAGCCACTTAAATTTTATGCCAGTGCTAGTGATGAATGTTATCACACTGAACAAACCAAAGCATACATGCACCTCTGCTCCTCACAAATTCTTTATCTCTCTGTAGAGTTGACCTGAAAGAATGAATTCAGCAACTCAGAGTTATTCTAGTGAAGCTGCAATGATGTATTTTTCTCCAACAGATGCTGTTAGAAGGATTCTGGTTCAGCAAGGTTGCTGCTGGCTTCTTGCCACTGCTGAGACAGCTGACATCAAATCCGTACCAACAACCTTCGCCTCCCCCATGCCAAAAGACAGGCAGAGAAAAGACTCCAATGCGCCCACATTATCTTTAAGGACTGATGCTGAAGCAGAGTTGAATATATATCAGAATCATGGAAACTGTTCAACAGGAATAAAAAGGGGGTGATAATGGTCACTTTTAGGCAAGAACTGTATATTTCCATATAGCACAGACCTGACCAGACACTCACACACAGTAGGATGCTTTGCAAATCTATTACCTAATCCATATCCAACTGACATTTACTGAGTGCTATTTGAATTCCTTTGAGGCCAGGTGTTACAACACAGCTCCCAAGTGGAGAGATGAAATTAAAATTTTGCCTGTGCCCTGTTTCTTCCACTCCATCACAATGGCCCCTACAGAATTTGGTCTATTTGAGGAGGGCAGCCAAGGAGGTAAACATCCCCCCTACACACACACCTTGAGTACCACGCCAAACAAGCCCCTGAGGTGCAGCCAGGCAGTGGGTTGATAAATAACTTGTGACAATTTTACTCAGAGCAAAAGAATAAGAAAGTAAATCATGCTAGCATGTACATTTTGTCATATATGATTAAACATAGTAAAAGGAAAAAGAATTTGTTAAACTTATGGTATTACTTCTTCCCTCCCACTTAATGTCACCCTGAAGTTATTTCTGAACATTTCAGGACACAATTTATCTGAGAAGCAAAATACGAAACGCCACCAGACAGCAACAAACATGACAGAATGCTTCTCGGTTCCTACTGAGACCAATTATCACTGCAGCATATTTTCTTCTCAGTGTGTGGGGAATCACACATGTTCATTTTCAGAAACACAGAGGAGACTTTGCTGCCGTGCCTGGAGACCACCAGAGCCATTCTTACGGACAAGGGAATGCATACATAAAAAGGGCTTCAAACAGAGTGTGTCATCACTAGAAACAATGGAAAATAGAAACCTCTAAGGCAAAAAGAGAAAAAAAAAAAAACAAAAAAAAAACACACAAGCATCATCTATGTTAAGCTCTCATCCAATTTTCTACCCAGAATTTATCCAGGTCACTGAATAAAATGACAACTGCTAAGGTGTGACAGCCAGAAATAAAAGCTGGGCTGCGTGAAAGGAAATTGCAATAAAGAAAGACGCTGGGGCTCGAGGTATCACTCCCTGGTAGAGCATGTATTCAGCACAGTTAAGACCCTGGGTTCGATGCGCAGCACCAACAGAAGAAAAAAATGAAAATAAAAGACAGTCACTAAGCCAGTGGTTACATTATCTTGTAATGCCAGGGTTCACAGGGCTATGTGAGTACAACTTCCCTGTTGCACAAAACATGAAACAAGCAGATTGTTTCTGGAGATTACAGAAGATGAAGAGCCCTTTGAGGTGCAAATGGCAAGGAGACCTTTAATTAAAACTACACCTTAATTATTAAAACAACAAAATACCCCTTCGCCTATCAGATTGGCAAAATTTGAAAAGAACACTAATACCCAATGTGCCAAGAGTGTGTGGAAATGAGCATAAATTTTTTCAGTGCCCAAAAATGCAATTTAGAAAGTCTTATCAAAATAGTTTCCCAATTTATAAGGACAAATTTCAAACATATATAGAGAAAACAGTGTGACACATCTCAAGTACTTACCACTTAGCTTCAATGATTTTCAAATAATCTCCTACCCTCTCCCTCTCAAACATTATTTTATTTTATTTTTAACCAAGAACATGTATTGGTACAATGTATATATAATGGTTACATTCATCACATTTATTTTGTACCTGTACATGATGCATCTTGGTTCTCCCCGCCTTCCCCGTCCCTCCCCTCTATTCC
>PVJO010002511.1:56982-141964 GCA_004026905.1 Hystrix cristata | reverse complement strand
TTGCCTGCGCGAATAAAGAACCTGGAGATATATTTTCTGAATCCCCCTTCCCATCCGACAACAGCATCACCACCTGCTCATCCTTATGACCCCGGATAATATCTACTCTCCCCAACCTGACACGGAGTCTGAAATACCTAAGCAAATACATTGGGACATTATAAGACAAGAACAGCCTCTGTGTGTGTGTGTGTGTGTGTGTGTGTGTGTGTGTGTCTGTCTGTCTGTCTGTCTGTCTGTCTGTCTGTCTCTGTCTTTTCCCCCCTCCCTCCCCCCATTCCCTTCCCCCCTTCTTCCCTCCCTCTCTCCCACATACATACATTACAATAGTTTGAACTTAAAACCCCGAGAAAAAGGGAAGAGAGGAAAATCTCTGATCTGAGAAAATGTAGAACTGACTACGTTTCTGCCAGGAAGAATGAGAGACCAAGACAGAATTTAATTGAAGTTATGAAGAAGTAAAGCTACCTTTTTCTGCAGATCTAAATTTCAAGCCCTAAAATTCATACTCTTTACGTATGTTTTTTGATTGAATGAATGAATCAATGTTGGGCAAGGGGTTCTGTTGCCACAAGATCCTGGTAGAGCAGTCTTGGCTGCTCTCCAAAGAAGGCAGTAATTACTAAAAGGAGATCTGCTTTCTAGTCCTTGCTTGGCCACTTAGTATCTGTGGTTCTTTGAGTAGGTTACAGGCCTCAGTCTTCTTATCTGTATAATGGAGATAATGAATCCTGCTCTGCCCTTCTTATAATGTTATCAGGAGGATTAAATGAGATAATATATGGGAAGGAACTTTATCTGAGTTTAAAATAAGGGTGTGGGGATTACCTCTTTTATGTGGTCTGTGAACTCAAGGACCAGAGTTCTAAGGTACTCCTCCTCTACCAAACTTTTTTTCTAGAACCAGCAAGGAACAGGGACTGAGTGGTCCCTGAAACCACATGGGTACTGACCGAAGAGTATCAGGGATTGTACGCTGTGTGTCAGAAGAGGAACTTCGTCGACCAGAAATTCACAGGACGCAAAACAAATTTAATTTCATTGTGAAATAGTCTGTCTGCTATGCGACAACAAATTAAGCTTGGGGTGACTATTCCTGTAAAACACGTCCTGCGCCTAGCACTGCTATTAAGGGGCGGAGAGACAAGGTAAGGAATCAATTAAAACTCTGACACATTCAGTGGAGTTCGAAGACCTGTTCCACAGGTTTCCCCGCAGAAAATAATCATGTTCCATTAGGCCTTGGAAACTGATCGAGGCAAGATTTCCAAGACAAGTCCTGAGGTTTACAAGACAGACTTTGGCTTTTCTAAATCATTTCTGACGAGCTATTTAAAGGATTACAGCTCTGGATTCCCCCATCCGGCCGGCAGCACCATGGTGGAACAAGAGGGATTATCCTCACACGGGCACCCTCCGGAAAACTGTAAGTCCCCTGAAGTGCGCGTTTAAAAAAGGGTGAAAACTTTGTAGTGTTTATACTTACGCCCATTGTGAAGCAAAAGCAAATGCCAGGGAAGTAAAATCACGGATATTAAATCAAGTTCCTTTTTTTATCATCAGGCTCTAGTACCAAAAAATGCAGCTATTAAGAAATCTCTTTTAAAAGAAGTTTTAGAATTTCAAGAAAAGCCTCCCTAGAGGTAGGCGAGAGGGTTGACCCTGGAATAGCAATCCTGTTAGTCTTACCGCAGTTTAAGCTACACTTCTATGCCAGCAAGTGGGTATGTTAATGAGAACATGGGGGTTGGGGCTAATTGAGACATCTGTGTAAACCGTCTTTCGAGCTCATTGCCTAAAATAAATTCTGTCTCTCAAACTGAATAAATAGAAGATATTTTGAGGTTCAGACAGTATATTTCCAGAAGTGTCGCCTACAAATGAGCTTCAGTGGAAATAAGGAACCAAGTAGAACAGAAGGAAGTCAGGCGTTAGCAATGACCACGGTTGAGTAAGGCTCGCCTGTGCCATCAGCAGGCCCGGAAATGGTTCAGAGGGCTGAGCGAGCCCCCAGATTTACAGACGAATTCAGAAGCGAAGAGCTAGAGAGAAAAGACAACATGGGGGTGGAGTAGAAAGGCCATGCCTTCAAGACAGTTCACCAAACAGCGTGAGCCAGAGAAAGGAAAGGAACCCAGAGAGGGAAGACAGGACCAGGCCTGCCTGCTCTGCGCTGGGCTTTCCGACGAGCAGGAGTTGCTCTCACGGGGCCAGAAATCCTTTCAGTTAGGAGCATAAAAACGCTTGGCAATTCTGGGCATGAAATCTGCCTGCAAGATCTTTTCGTTTTAAGTACAAAAAATTGACAAGGGGGTTGGAAACCTCTTATTTAGCCAAGGATGCAATTACTGTCATTTCTAAAAAATAAATAAATAAATAAATTTAAATTGCTTTTTTATCTTCCTCCTTCCTTCCCTCCTTCTTGATTCTTAAGTTGCTTTTTTCTTAAATTGCTTCCTTCCTTCTTAAATTGATTCTTTTCCTAAGTTGCTTTTTTATTTATCTCCTTCCTTGCTTCCTTCCTTCCTTCCTTCCTTCCTAATACTGAAGACGGAAGCCAGGGCCTGGTGCATGCTAGGCAAGCACTCCCTAGGCAAGCAGAATTAGACCCCCTGCCTTTAGGTTGCTCTTTAAAGCCTCAGTTCCCCACCGCTGCCTTGAAAAATGTATATATTTTTGAAGGATAACGTGTGCTTGTTAATGCTTTCTTCATCTTTGTAGAACAAGAGCCTCTCAGAGCACTGAGAGAAACTCAGCATCTACAGGGACCTGGGAGCTTGGGGGCTACCTGTCCAGGTGGGAGGTGTCGGGCCAGGCCCTGCCCCACCCTGCTCTCTGCCCTCCCTCCAACTCACTGCTCCCAGACGCACACTGCTGCCACACTCTGCTGCCACACTGGGCTTTTGCTTATGAGTCCATGTGGGGAAAAAAATGCTCTCAATGTTTAAAGTAAACAAAAACATTGAATAACACTAAAGTAGTCAATAAAATATTTGACAAAGAGGATTAGAATTGACCTTCCTACATAATTGTAATGAGTCACAGGTAAACCAAGAGTAAAAGGCAGACATGTGGGTACCTACTTCTACCACACTGGTCTTCCTTTCCCTTTGCTCAGAGGAACTGGTCAGGGCTCTGAGGCCACATCCACTTCTATCCTCACTTTGGTCATCTCCCGAATTCTAAAGCCTTACCACGTAGGCCACATCCTGCGTAAGGACAGAACTGCATGCAACCCTCTCAAGTCAGTCCAACCCCACAGGAACTTACTGAGTGTCACCTTTGTACAGCCCTGTGCCAAGTGCCAGAGATTCACCTATGCATTCAAGGCACAATCCCTGTCCTCAAGTGTGTACAAGACCTGTTATAATTAAAGGTATCTTATAACTGTACCATGATAGAGATTATTTTATTTTATTTTATTTTGCAGTACTGGGGCTTGAGCCCACTTAGCTACAGTCCTAGCCCTTTTTTGTTTTTTGTTTTTGTTTTTGTTTTTATTTTGGTGCTGGGGATCGAGCTCAGGGCCTTGTGCTTGCGAGGCAAACACGCTAACCACTGAGCGAAATCCCCAGCCCCCTTTTTGTTTTTTTTATTTTGAGAAAGGGCCTCACTACGTCACTACATTGCTTAGGCTGGGCTTGAACTTGTGATCCTCCTGCCCCAATCCCCTGAAGTGCTGGGATTATGAAATTTTCTTGAATGTAGTGTATTAGTGGAACACAAAACAGAAGAAAAGAAAAGAGTTTGGTGATCCCTGAAAACATTTAATGCAAAATTACCGTATGAACCAGAAAATCCATACATAAAATACACTTTACCGAAAAGAATAGAAAATAGATACTCAAACAAATACACGCACTATTCACAATAGCCAAAAGGCAGAAACATCCCAAATGTGCATCAAAGGATAAATGAATAAACAAATTGTCATATATCTATACAGTGGGAATATTACTCAGCCGTGAAAGGGAATGAAGTTCTGATATGTGCTACCATGTGGATGAATCCCATAAGCTTTACACTAGGTAAAAGCAGCCAGACACAAAAGGTCTCAAGTTGTATTATTCACTTCACACACAATGTCCAGAATATGCAAATCTATAGACAGAATGCAGACTGGTGGCTGCCAGGGCAGGAGAATGAGGAAGTTTCTTTGGGAGTGATGAAAATGTTAAAAAATTAGCAGCAATACTCGCATAGCATTGTAAATGTACTAAATGCCACCAAATTGCTCTGCTTAAGTAATTCATTTTATGATGTGCATTTCACTTTGATTTTTGAAAGAAACACATAGAGGAAGTGGATGTCTCTAAAGAAGTGGTGTGGAAGCCAGGAACTTGCTGGGAAGATGAGGGTTGGTTCTTGAAGCCCGAGGTGTCTAGTCTTTAGTGTGAAGAATGGGATTGTCAACATGGATCTGGAAGCAGGAGGCTGACTCGATCAGATCTGTCTTTTAGATGGGACACTTTGAGCAGAGGGCTAACAACATGGGGAGGTTTTTGGACTCATGAAAACAACAAATGGACTCTGCTGCCCCAGTGAGAGGTCTTCGAGTCTGTACCAGATATAAAACACCTGCCTGACCAAGTTTCAGAAAGTCCTTAGAAATGCTTCCTGTTAAATTCAAACTTAGTGATACTAACTGGGATGAAAAATATTAGCCACCACTGTTTTAAATCAATTTTGAAAACAGCGTTAAGCCCATCTTTTTCTCACATCCTGCCAGCTTTGGCATCTAACAGACTTTTTAAGGTAAAATTAACCTACTTCCTGTTCCTGTGAAGATTACTCATGAAGACTTGTCCTTAGACAAATACATTACCAAGGAAGCAAACCTATTTTTGATGAGAGCAAATTGCATTCTGAAATAGGTTTAGAAAAGGAACTAAGGTTCAAAGGATATTTATATCAAGAATACCATACACTGTGACTTTGTTAAAGTCACACACGGTGCTAAATCCAGTGTAACCACTCAGAGCCATACAAAACCAAACTTTAGAGAGGATTGAAAGGACCTGTCTTGTGGTGGGCAGATCTATCAATCAGTTTCCCCTTGTCTTTCCAGAGTCACCAATCTTTTTCAGTACTAAAGCCAAAACATCTGGGCACCCAGCTTTCATCTCCACCAAAGTCTCTTCCCAAAGCCCTTCTTAGATGCAGGGTCAGTTTCATTTGAGGAGTAAAACATAGTAACAGCAGTGAAGAGAGCATCATTTGGCATCTGCAGTACAGAAAGAAATGCATTTGGCCCTCCACATCCACAGATTGCTTATCCTCAGGCTTCCTATTTTCAGGGTCCTCGAGTTCTATATCTGGATTTCACATCTACAAATTCAATGCAGGTTGAGAATTGAGAATGAAGGTTGAGAATATGTTTTAAAAGTGCTTCTGTACTGAACACATACAGACATTTTTCTTGTCGTTATTTCTCAAACACTACAGTGTAGCAGTTACATTGTATTGGGTATTATAAGTAGTGTAGAGATGACTTAAGATATGTGGTAGGATTGCATAGGTTATATTCAAAGTCAGTTTTACACAAGGGAGTTGAGCACCCATGAATACCAGTGGAGTGTCCTGGACCCAGGAATACCAAGGGATAGCATTCAAAGAGGAAGAATTCATTTCAAATGAGTTCTCAAACTCTCAGTTCCAAACTTTGTGACACGATGATGAACTTTTCAGGGAGGCTGTGGGGTGAGGGGGTTACCTTCTAAATAATTCACTAAACAAATGTCTATGAGGTCCTACCGTTTCAGGCTCAGGATTAAAGGCTGGGACCCAGAGACAAAGATGTGCCAGGCTGGCCCTAGGAACTGCTCACGTGGCAACACAGGTGACAACAACTCACCCTTGCACAGCACGCTGAATAATGAGATGTCAGGACTTCTAAGCGCCAGAGAGTTATATACATTATCTCTCGTTTTCACAACAAAACCTTGAGGTGGGTATTATTATCCCCACTTTAAAGAAAAGAAAAATAAAAACTGAGGCTTCAAGACTGCCCAACTAGTAGAGGGAGAGGCAAAATGTAAACTTAAGACTTTGTGCAAGGTCCACTTGACTTCAAAAACTCTGCCTAGTCTGCTGTTCCCAAGTCCCATTCAGCATGATCAAGGTTAAAATCAAGGTCACTCTGTTTTCTGATCTTACTCCAGTTTGCTTAACCTTTCATCAGATAGCGGCTGCATCTACTCTCTGAATTGATAGCAAAATTGCCAGGTTTAAAATATTTGTACTAATGTGGGAGGGGTGAGGAAAATTTAGATATTTATGTTTAACTGGCAGGCATTTGTAAACTACTATTAGAGGTTGGATTGAGATGGCATAGAGAGAAGAAAACATCAGGAAAAACTTCAGGGCACTGAAGTTAGAGGTGATTTCTTAGGTAAGGCACCAAAGACATAAGCAACAAAAGAAAGAATAGACAAATTAGATTTCATCAAAATGAAAAATGTCTATGTAGACATAAAAGGATGCTACAATACATAAAAAAGGGAACCCACAGAATGAGAGAAAATATTTGCAAATACATATCCACAGCATGAATACCCAGAATATATAAAGAATTCCTAATACTCCTAACAAAAAAAAACCTGATTCAAAAATGAGCAAATACTAGAACAGACATTTCCCTAAAGAAGATACACAAATGGCCAATAAGCATGTCAGAAGATGCTCAACATCACTGACCCTTGGGGAAATGCAAATCAAAACCACAATGAGATACCATGTCGTACCCATTAGGATGCCTGTTGTAAAAAAAAAAAAATAGAAAATGTTGCTAACAATTGTTAGCAAAGAATATGGAGTAATTGGAATCCTGGTGCTCAAGGGAACATAAAATAATGCAGTTGGAATGAAGCACAGTAGAGCAGTTTCTCTAAAAATTAAAAATAAGAGCCAAGCACAGTGGTATATGCCTGTAATTCCCTCACTCTGGGAGGCTGAAGCAGGAGGATCACAAGTTAGAGCCCAGCCTAGGCAACTTAGCAAGACCCTTCTCGAAATTTAAAAACATATACATATATATATTTTAAACTGGAATGTAGTTCAGTGTGAAGGCCCTGGGTTCAATTCCCAGTACTAAAAAAAAAAAAAAAAATTTAAATTACCATATGATTGAGCAATTCCACTTCTGTCTTTATATCCAAAAGAATTAAAAGTAGGGACATAAAGACATGTCTGTATATCCATGTTTGTACCAGCATTATTTACAGTAGCCAAAATATGGAAGCAAACCAAGTACCCACTGACAGGTGAAGGGCTATTCAAAATATGCTATGTACATACCATGGAATAATATTCAAACTTTAAAAGAAAGAAAATTCTGACACATGCTACAATATGGGTGAACCTTAAAAACATTACACCAAGTAAAATCACCCAGACACAAACGGACCAGCACCATATGGTTCCACTGTTATGAAATACTTAGAGGAGTGAAATTCATAGAGATAGAAAGTAGAACGCTGGTGGCCAGGGGCTGAGGGATGGAGGCATGGGATGAGATGTGGTCTCATGGGCACAGATTTTCTGTTTGGGATGATGAGAACGTTCTGGAGATGAGTAGTAGTTAGTGCTAATGATTGCACAACAATGTGATTGTACTGAACTAGAACCTATGAATGGTTAAAATGGTAAATGTCATGTTATGCAAATTTTACCACAAGAAAAACAACAAAGAGATGGTACACAGAGCACATGCATCTACTGACCTCAAGTTCCCCTAAAGTTCCATTTAATGTCAAAAAATATGCCTTTAAAAATGCATTCGAAGGGGCTGGGAATTTAGCTCAGTGGTTAGAGTGCTTGCCTAGCAAGCACAAGGCCCCAAGTTCAATCCCTGTCACCAAAAAAATAAATAAATAAAATAAACAAAAATGCAATCTAAAATGTCCCATTAAAAATAAATTTTTTTAAAAAATGCATTCAAGGGGGAATTGTTTAATGAGTGTAGGGCTTCAGCTTTGCAAGACGATGAGTTTAGGAGATCACCTGTTTAACAGTTGTGAATGTACTTAACACTAGTGGCCTGTATACTGGTGAAGATGGTGAAGTTTATGTTTCACATTTGACCATAATTAAAATTTTTTAAATATCTGTTAAAATACTGGGAAGCAAGAATGAGTGCCACTAGATACTGTGAGGAACTTCTGAATGATAGAGAACAGATGGAATTGAACCGAAGGAGAAATGGGAAAGAAGAAACCTTAAATGGAATTACTTGTCAGAGGCCCTGCTGTGAAAGGGGGTCAAGGAAGAAGACTAGTGATTATCCAGGATGTTAACTGGGGTGCCCCATGGAGTTAACTGGAGTGCCCCATGGGGAGCCCCATGGTTCTCAGTCCTGAGCAAGCACTATTGGTTGTTGGAGAGTGGGGCAAAACATAGATAGCTGGGCCCCGTCCAGGCTTCTGACATGAGTGATCTGGATAGAGCCCAAGAATTTGCATTTCGAATAAATTCCCCAGGGAAGCTGGTGCTGCAAGACCTGCTTGTCCTTCCCACTCCCTCACATCTCACAAGAGACGTACAGCATCTCTACCAGGTGGAAGTGCCAAGGAGTGATACAACAAAACTCAAGTGATGAAGGAGCAGGCATGTCCAAAGGAAGGACCCACTACCAGCAAATAGCCTGTGTTCCTCCACAATGCCAGGAAGCAGCTACTGGACCATGGCTATAGCATCATGAGCTTAACAGAGATTTGTAAAGTCAAAGAAGAATAGGGAGCCAAAGATTGCCAATTATTTGAGAAAAGGCAACACCAGAGAAGAGCATCAGTGCCAAGAAAGAGAATTAATACACAAAGAGGGAGAATTAACCAAAGCATGTTAAATTTATGCAACTAATATTCTCAGATAGACTCTAGAGTCACACATTCAAAGCACAGGAGACGGAGGAAGGAGGGGAAGAGGAAGAGGAGAAAGAAGAAAAAGAAGAAGACTGTCATAAGCATTCACACACAGAGATTTTAGTTTTTAAGTACAACATATACAAAGTACACCAATATTAAGAGCACAGCTCAGTGAATATTGATAGTGTACATACTTTTGAAATCACAACCTAGATCAAAAAAAAAGACTATAACCAGTTCTCCAAGAAGCTCTTCTGCCAGTCAATAGATCTGAATGAAATAATCACTATTCTGTCCTTCATCACCATTGATCTCTTTTGCCCATTTTTGAACCTCACATAAGTGGAATAAGAGATTACGTACTCTGTTGTGTCAAGCTTCTTTCACTTCTTTCACTCATCCTCCTATTATGTGCAAGTAGAGGTCTGTCCTTTTTCTTTGATGGTAGTGCTCTACTGATGAATGTCAGTTCATTCCGTTGTTTACAGTTTGGCTCTTATAAATGATGTGCTAAGAATGTTCATATACATGTATTTTGATGAGCACCAGAACTCATGTGGCTTGGATATATACTTAGTAGCACTGTTTGAACATAAGATGTACTTTAGTCTAACTTTAATAAATACTATCAAATGGTTTTCCAAAATGGCTGCACCCACCATCCATGTACAGGAATTCCAGTTGCTCTATATTTTTGCCAGCAATAGATAATATAGTTCTTTAAATTATAGTAAATGGTTGGGGAGAGGTATTATGTACTTTTAATTTGCATTAGCCTAACGAACAGTGGCATGGAGTATCTCTTCATATATTGACTAACTGCACATCATCATTTGTGAATTATTCTTTATAGCCTTTGGCCTATTTTCTTATTGGATTGGTCTTTTCTTATTGATTTCTAATGGTTCTTTATATATGGTGGACACAAGTCCTTTGTCAGAGATGTGTATCGCTAATATTCTATACCAATCTGACTTCCCTTTTTGCTCTCATATTGATGATGCCTTTGATAAGTAAAAGTAAAACTGAAATACAGTTTATCAAGTTTTTCATTTTGTTTATATTGTGTATATCCTATTTTTAAAGCCTACTTGCCTTAAGAATATGAAGATATTTTGTTTCTTTTTAGAATCTTTATTATAATTTTCCCTTTTACTTTTATATCTATGATCTGTCATGAACTTTTGTATTCAACATGAAGGGTCCAGTTTGTTTCTTTTTGTTTCTTACCTCTCTCATTAGATTTGTTCCTGTATTGCTCAGCTTTTCCATTGCTGGACAATACCCAACAATGACAGCTTACAGGAGAAAAGGTTTAATTTGGCTCACATTTTCAGAGGATTCAGTCCATTGTCAGCTGGATCCAAGGCAGAAACATCACGGCTGAAGAGTGTGGTAGAATAAAGCTGATTAGTTCATGGTAGCCAAGAAGCAGAGTAAGGAACAGTGCCAAAGAGGAAGGACTAAGGGACCAGATACAGTACCCAGAATCACCTCCAGGAGCCACCCAGATACACCCAGAAGTGTGCCCCCACCAATCCCCTAGGCAGCTCCTAAGACAATCAGGATGACACAACCAAACTTAACTATGACAATTCCTCAATATTTTGTGGTTTTTATTGTTTCTGTAAATGGTATTTTCAAATGTTTATTTGAATTTTTCAGTTGTTTGGTACTCTTATGCAAAAGTACAAATGAGTTTTGTGTATTGATGTGGTATTCGGCTCCTTTACTAAATTTATTTATTTAATACTTCATGTTAGATTGCCTTTACATATATATTATATATAGAAATAATAGTATCGGGCTGGGGATTTAGCTCAGTGATTAGAGTGCTTGCCTTGCAAGCACAAGGGCCTGAGTTCGATCCCCAGCACCACAAAAAAAAAAAAAAAAAGAAAGAAATAATAGTATCATGCTGGGCATGGTGGTGCACACCTGTAACCTAGCCCTGGGGAGGCTGAGGTAGGAGGATCACTGTGAGTTCAAGACCAGCCTAGGTAAAATAGTGAGTTCAAGGCCAGTCTGAACTACATATTGAGACCCTATCTCAAAAAACAAACAAACAAACAAAAAAACACTATCATTCACGGATACAGCTACTGGAAGACTGAGGAAGCTACTAGAAGGCTATTGGAAGGCTGAGGCAGGAGGATAACAAGTTCAAGGCCAGCCTGGGAAACTCGGCAAAACCTTGTATCAAAAAGTAAAAAGGTTTGGGGATATAGCTCAATTTGAGGCCCTAGGTTCAAACCCCAGTACTGAGAAGGAATAAAACCTTCTCAAATTTTGGCAAATATGTATGGTCACATGCCACCAACAATATTAAGCTGTAGAATATTTCCATCTCCCAAGAAGTTCTTTCTGTGCCTTCTTGCAAAAAGGGTAGTAGAAAAAGCCATATCACTACCTCTGCCTCAGACACAGAGGGAAAAGCTCAATGTAATTAGCGTGGGGTTGCAGAATATAGGTTAGGTATGTCCTGTGGTAGAAGGAATGTGAGAGGTAATGCTTCTCTGTGGAGTTGCTCCTCAGACTCAGCTGCACACTATGATCAATGGGAGAACTTGCCTAAAGCGCACTCTCTGAACCCACCCCCCAGAGACCCCAATTCGCTCAGCCATGATGGAGCACGGCGCTGGGCCCTCACAGGTGGTGCTCGTGTGCAACCAAAGTTGAGAATGATTGGACCTAAAGGAGATCATCTTCTCAGTTGGAAGTCAGCTTTTTAAAATTGTAAAAACTATACAGCAACCATCCCTAAAGGAAGTTATTTAAAAGGAAAAAAAATACGTAATTCTATCACTCTAGCACAGCAAATACTGCAAGGCTTTGTCCACATGCAGAGCTAATTTTTGCACAGGTATATTCATTCTCATGATGCTGTTTCACTTTTACTTCCCTAGTTACCACTTATTACGAACATCTTGCTTCTGTCCTTACGTGGGGAGGCAGTTTAGGGTCGTGATTCCAAGTAAAGTGTGGGCTTGGAATTAGAAAACCCTGGATTACAACAGCAAGTTCTTCACATACAAGCAGTAGGTCTTTAGCAAACTCCTTAACATACCTGAACTTCTGAGTCTCCAGTTGTAAAGCAGGAACGCCAGTGCCTGCCTCAGAGGTTCCTTCTGAGTATGGATTTTTGTGAAGCCACAGCAGCAAAACACGTGGCACTCATCAGGCTTTCAGGGAACAGGAGCTCTTCTTATCGTTGGAACATGGGGTTATCCGTGGAAAGGAATGACACTCTAGGGCAGGAAGTATAGACAGACCCAGGAGTTGGGAGAGGAAGGAAGAGATCTCATTCATGTTCAGCATTAAGGACTCAGGACCCGGGGGAGTGACTTGTGGAGGGCCACTGTACCTGTGTATGTGTATGTGTGTATTCATTTGTGTATATACTGAAGAACTGGGAGTCCAGGCCTATGTGAGCTTAACTCTGGAGGAGGGAGAATTCCAGAGGGTCCTTGGACCACCTGTTTCAGTCACAACACAATTAACAGCCATGGGAGCCATAGAAAATGGAATGTCCAGGCCATTTGAGCACGTCTGCCTTTTTTTCTCTCCTTGAGTTTAGAAAAGCAGGCTGATTCCAAGAAGGGCTAAGAGAATGTTCCTGGATGTCTTGGATTTATCACAGGATATCAGGCCCTGACGGGCAAATAAAAGCATTCTTGTGTGAGGCAGAGTAGGAATATCAAGATTTGAATAGTATAAATCTACAGAGAGACACCATTCCTGGCACTTTCATGAACTTAAGTCGTTTAATCATCCCAACAATCCTATAAAATAGGCATTACCACCATTTTACAGAAGAAGAAACTGAGGCATAGAACAGTTAAATAAAGTTGGCCAAGGTCACACAGCCAATGGCAGAGTCAGAACAGAAAACAAAGAGACTGTGTAGCCCAAGCAGGCGACCTGGGCATATTAACTATAATAATTTTGAACCATCTTCATGAAGCTACCATATCAGAATTTCCTGAAGTATTCCTATTAGTATATTCCACTTTTAGGTGTAATCAAATTTTTTGTGCATATAACTCTTTACTTCTGTTGAATTATCTCTTTAAGATTATTTTCCCTGAGTGGCATGACTTGGTCCAAGGGGATAAATAACTTTAGAAATGTTGGTGCATGTTGCTGTAATGTTTGCCAAACAGGTTACACCAGTTTGTAATGCCACTCGCAGGATATGAGTTTTCCACTTTCACCACCACCTCAAGTAGCATAGGTGAAATTACTGGTATGGGTAAATATACACTTCTAATTTTTTTAATTTAATAGTTACAAAGTTGGAAATTTGAAGCATCAAGTATGCAGGTCAGGTAGGCTTCTGAAATTTCGCTTCATTCAAGATCCTTTCATTCACCAAGTCAGCTCCCCTGGAGTTGAAACTTTATCCTCTATCAGACAAGGCCCTGGACTTACTTCCGAACTGTCAGGAACTTTGGAGCTGTTGCCCTTTCATCTACAGCACACACCGGATTAGAGGATCCCAGATCAGATTTTTTTTTCTGATCCCGTGGAATTGTAAGGACTTTGAAGGCAGGCTATCTGTACTGCTGGTCATGGACACCAATGCTTCTCAGTCTTTATTGTGTTTGCAAAGCACCTGGAAATCTTATTAAAATCAAGATTCTCATTATCTGATTCCGTGAGTCGAGGGCAGGGAATGATAGTCTAATAAATGTGTTGTTGGTCTGCAGACCACACTCTGAGTAACAGGCATATAAGATTCCTCTATTCCTTAGACAAGTCAGACAAAGCCCAGAGGACCCCCCCCTTTAGAACCCCGTAATGCCAGCTCTGCCATGGACAGGCTCCAGGACCTTGTTCTAGATGGGTGTCCAACCTTGCAACTTGCCTGGTTCACACACTGAGTGAAAAGGAATCACCTTGGGCCACATACAAAATATATGGTTAAGTATATATATAACAAAACTTTCTGTTGTTTTTATATTTTAGCTTACTAAATTATTTTACAAAATAACACAACATGCCCACATTTAATATTTAAATCAGAAAACTTACATGTCTGCTTAAGAACAATACATATCTGTCTTCCCGGGTACACACATGTATAGGTAGGTTGAAATACTATTCGTAATGCCTGTGATTTACTTGCCAAGTCACACAAGTGCATGTAACATCTGATACAGTACACACAGGTTTGATGTGACTGTGTGTGGCAGGCCCAGGAGGTGGAATTAGTACTGCTCTGTGCCCTGCCCCATTTGGCATTCCGTTGTCACCTACAGTCCATACTCAAGCACCACACAATCAAATTGTGACAAATTATCACTAAAAATCACATAATAATGTTAAAGTTTACAATCTTGTGGGTCAACATAACTAGCTGCCAGGGTCATGTGCAGCTTATAGGCCAGTTGGGACACACCTAGTCAGACATTCTCTCTCTCCAAACCTCAGTTTCTCCATCTGTAAAATGAAACACTATGACTAGAAAAGACACTCTGAGTTCCTTCTACAATTCTTATTTCCATCTTGAAAAATTTTAGCCCATTCATATTATTTTCACATAACATTCATCCAACAAATAGATTTTTTTATAAAAGTTTTTTTTTATCTCCAAGGATAGGCACAGACCCCTATTTGAGCACTGGAAATATTGTATAAAGATTAACAAGCTAGATTTAGTCCCTGTTTTATAGGAACTCAAGTCCTGTGGAAACGTCAGGCAAATTAGAGTTAGGGTATGATCAAAAACTACAATTAACACAGTGAATGTTAACATCTTTTAAAATTTTATTACAGTTAAAGACACATTGCCATTAATCTCCCTCATAATATTCCCTCTGGCTTCAAACACACTTATCCCATCATTCTTGCTGCTTTCTGAAGCATTTCTGGAAGTTGTCTTTCATGAGTGTCTATAGATGCACTGTCATGGCTGCCTTGATGTTCTGAGTCAATTCAAAACATTTACCTTTCATGGTCATTTTGATTTTGGGGAAAAGCCAGAAGTTGCATGGTGCCAGAGTCAGTGAATAAGATGGATGTGGACACACTATAATGTTTTTAATGGACAGAAATTACCATAAACATTTTGAATCTATTCAGAACATCAAAGCAGTCATAAAAAAAAAAACTCATAAAAGAAGACTTCCCGAACTGCTTCAGAAAGTGGTAAGAACGATGGATAAATGTGTTCAAAGCAAGAGGGAGTATTTAACCCTTGAGTTCTTTTGATATCTCTTTTCTTCTCTCACCACTTCTCTTCCATGTTCTACATTCAGGATCCTCTTTCCATTTCTTACAAGTCTCATCCCTCTCTCACTTAGGTTTTTCTGTGATGCCTTCCCTTCTCCCTGAAGCATAGTCCCGCTTCCCTTACCAATTTCTTTTGGATCCCACATTCCATCCCTCAGGTGTCAACTTAGGAATGATTCCCCGTGGGAAGTCTCCTCTGATTCCCATTGGTCTGGGTATGATCCATTTTCTGTTTGCTTCCATGGCATCCTAAGATTTTCTGAGCAAAACACTTATCAAATTAAGAGGTATGATCACAAAATAGGACTTTGCGTGCCACGTGTAGACATTTTTCTAAAAGTGGTTACTAGTTCCTGTGGGGCCTAAAGAAAGGGTGAATAAACTTGAGTTTTAGAAAGATCACTTTTTTTCCACATTTTTTATTAGGGCATATTGTTTATACAGATTAATGGGTTTCATTTTGGCAGACTTGTACATGCATAGAACATACTTTAATCATCTCCCATATCATCCCACTTGCCCCATCCTTCTCACCTAGCTCCACATGTTTTCTGAGAGGTTTCAATGTGTATAATATATTTTGATCATGTTTATGCTCACTATTACCCACCCTTACACTTCTTCCCCCCTCCCTTCCTCCCTCTGCTATGTCTAATAATAGTCTCCCTTCTATGTTCTTGTCATTTTTTTAGATTCCACATATTAGGGAGAACATGAAATATTTGCCTTTCTGAGTCTCATTTATTTTGTTTACCATGATTAAATACAGATCCATCCATTTTCCTGCAAGTGATAAATTTTCATTCTTTTGTGTGGCTGAGTAATACTGCAATGTATATACATAACACATTTTTTATTCATTCATTTGTTGGTGGGTACCTCGGCTGGTTCCATATGTTGACCATTGTGTATTGTGCAGCAGTCAACATGGGTATACAGGTATCCCTATGGTACACAGACTTTAATTCTTTTCAGTATATACCAAGGAGTGGTATAGCTGGATCAAATGGTAGTTCTATTTTTAGTTTTTTGAGGAACCTCCAGACTGATTTCCATAGTGGCTGTACTAGTTTACATTTGCACCAGCAGTGTAGGATTCCTTTACCCCCATATCCTCACCAGCATTTTTGGTTTTGTAAACAGTCCTTGATGATAGCCATCCTGACTGGGGTCAGAAAGATTCTCAGTGCACTTTTGATTTGTGTTTCCCTAATTGGCTAAAGTGTTTAACATTTTTAATATACTTCTTGATCATTTGTACTTATTTGAGAAGTGTCTGTTCAATTTGACCGTTTATTGATTGAGCAGCTTGATTTTTCGGTAAGTTGGGTTTTTTTTTTTTTAGTTCTTTATGTATTCTAGATATTAATCCTCTGTTGGAAAAGGAGCTGGCAAAGATTTTTTTCCCATTCTGTAAGCTGTCTCTTCACTCTGTTAGTTGTTTTGTTTTCTGTGCAGAAACCTTTTGATTTCATGTAATCCTATTTCTTGATTCTTGCTTTTATGTCCCATGCTATTAGAGTCCTACTCAAGAAATCTTTGCCTAGGCCTATGGCTTCAGTTGTTTCCCCTAGGTTTTCTTTTAGTAGTTTCAAGATTTTAGGTCTTATACCTAGATTTTTGATCCATTATGAATTGATTTTTGTAGAGGGTAAGAGATAGGAATCTAGTTTCAATCATCCACAAATTGACATCTAGTTTTCTGAGCACCATTTGTTAGAGGCTGTCTTTTCTCCAGCACGTATTTTTGGTCCGTTTGTCCAGAATGAGACGGTTGTAGTTGTAGGGGTTTGTTTCTGTGTCCTTTATTCTCTTCCATGTCTACATGTCTATTTTTGCACTAATACCACATTCTTTTCATTACTATGGTTTTGTAGTATAATTTGAAATAGGTTATCATGATGCCTTTAACCCTAGCTCTTGTTGCTTAAGCTTGCTTTGGCTATTCTGGGTCTTTTGTGTTTCCATATGAATTTTAGGATTGTTTTTCTAGTTCTGTAAGGAATGTCATTGGTATTTTGATGGAGATTGGATGGGTTCTGTAGGTTACTTTTTGTAGTATGTGTAGCCATTTTAACAATATTAATTCTGTCAATCCATGAATGTGCTGATCTCATCTTCTAGTGTATTCTTCAGTTTATTTTTTAGTGTTCTGAAATTTTTATCATAGAGGTCTTTCGTATCCTTAGTTATATTGATCCCTAGATTTGGTTTGATTTGATGTGGGTTTTTGTTACTATTGTTTTGTTTTGTTTTTGTGGTGCTGGGGCTCGAACTCAGGGCCTTGCACTTAGTAAGCAAGCAGTCTACCACTTAGCTAAATCCCCAACCCCTGACTTGGTTTGGTTTTAAAGTTACTGTGAATAGAATTGTTTTTCTGGTATCTTTCTCAGCTGGTTTATAATTAGTGTATAGAAAAGTAATTGTTGGATTGTTTTGTTTTGTTTTGTTTTGTTTTTTAGAGACAGGGTCTTGCTATGTAGTCTAGGCTGGCCTCGAACTCATGCCAATCCTCCTCCCTCAGCTGGGATTACAGGCGTGCACTACTATGGCCAGCTCAGTAATTAATGTTTTAATGTTGATTTTACATCCTGCTACTTTGCTGAATATGTTTATCAGCTCTAAAAATGTTTTGGTGCAATTTTTAGGGTCTTCTAAATATAGGATCATATCATCTGCAAACAAGGCTAATTTGACTTCTTCCTTTCCTATTTGTAGCCCTTTCACTGCTTTCTCTTGCCTAATTGCTCTAGCTAAAATTTCAAGAACTATATGAACAGGAGTGTTAAGAGTAGACATCCTAGCCTTTTTCCTGATTTTCAAGGAAATGCTTTCATTTATTCCCCATTTGGAATGATGTTGGATGTGAGTTTATCATATTTGGCCTTTATTTTATTAAGGAATGATCCTGCAATACCTAGTTTCTTCAGAGCTTTTATCATGAAAGGATATTGAATTTCATCTGAGGCTTTTTCATGTTGAGATGTTCTTGTGATATTTCATTCTTGCTTCTGTGTATGGGGTGTATTACATTAACTGATTTGAGTAAGGAAGATTGCTTTTGCTACAGATCAGAGATTCAGTAAAAAAAAAAAAAAATGACAAGATTCAATGTGAGGAAACTAGGAAAAAGACCTGCAGGACTTCAAACAAGAGTTGATAAAAGCCTGGACTAGAACAGCAGCAGTGGGAAATGAGAGAAGCGGATGAACCAAGATGGGTGTTGGAGGCAAAATGAACACATCTTGGTTGGATGAGGGGAGTAAGAAGTGGAAAAGTACATAAGTTTCAGTGGCTCCTGTGGCAGTGGGTCTGCTGGGCTCAACCTAGCTCAGCTGGACTTGGTGCCAGGATATCGGTCAAGTCCAGGTCTGCCCTGTCTCCTACTCAGGGATCCAGGATGAAGGCATTACAGTCACCTGTGGCATCTACAGCCTGCCCATCTCACCATGGATGGCAGGAGTGAGGAAGGAGGCAGAAATGCAGATTGCCACTGCGCCCCCAGCACAGAGCCAATGTGAAGAACTACCACATGGTCGTTCCCTTGCTCAGAGCAAGAGCTATGGACAAGCTTGTCTTCTCCAAGACAGAATGGGAAGGGAGAGTATTTGTTAATTATAGTCTAGAAAAGGGAACTAAGCCCAGGTCCTAGGGGAGGGACCTCATTGAAATAAGGAAAACAGGAAGGGAAATACAATCCATCCTGGAACATGCTGCGTGGAATTGTCACCAAGGTGCTCCAGTAGAAGTGTCAAGAAGCAGTTGGATAGATGTGCAGAAAGATGTGGACTCCAGATAGTTACTAGTGAGTCGTCAGCATGATGCTGGCCAGGAGAGATGATGAGATCATCTACGGAGAATTTGCAGAGTTAGACATGGGGCAGGCCTAGTACAAAGCCCTTGAAACTTCGAGGAAAGATTCTTGGAAGAGACATCTACAAAGGAGACTATAGAAATACATATTCCCTAGAAGCCCAGAGACAGGCATATTTCAAGAGAGTGGTCAAGAATTTCAAACACTGAAACAAAGTCCAGTGGACCTGATAGCAGGAAACTGATTACAGTAGTGTGGGCCAATCAAAAGCTAGACTCTAAAACAGCAAATGGAGAAAACTCTTTAAAAGAAATCTGCAAGCTTCCCCTACCCTGGAAGCAGGCTTACGGACCTAGATCTTTGGATTTCAGCCAACTTTTAGAGAAGTAGCATATACATAGAGTGAGCCACGCCAATTCTGCATGCACATATGTGGACAGATCAGTGCATTCAAGGTGAGCACACCTTTGTAACCTTTTGTGTAACCTGATCCTTTTTGCTTTGAGACCAGATCTTGCTAAATTGCCCAAGCCGGCCCTGAATTCAAGATCCTCCTGCCTCAGCCTCCTGTGTAGCACCCTGAGCATCTCAAAGCCCTCCTTTTGCCCTCTTCTTGTTGCTGACCCCCTGCACCACCCCAATTTTGAAAAGATACCAGTGCACTGTGAGATCAGCTGGGAATCTTGCTGGGATCTTGAAGTTCCCCAGTTCCAGACTCAGAATTCAACCCCACTCAGCACTTCTCTTCACCCCCACTCTCCACCCCCACTCTTCATCCAGCCTGCTGTCTTCTTTTGTTTATTCATTCGTTCAATTACTCATTCATTCATTCTCATCTATTCAATAAACTTGAGCAGAGGGCCGGGCATACTCTGTCCTGGGGGGCAGGGAGGGACTATAAAGATGAGTAACACCAGGTCTCGTGCTTAAAAAGACAGACCTGTCGACAGGCAATTAGCATACAACATGATAACCATAATCATAGAGGCGATGCTGTGCGTGGGTGTGCGATGCATGTGTGCTCAAGAGCAAACACTTATGAAAATAATTGAAATTGTGTGGGCAGTGCCAACAAGACGTCCAAATCTTCGATCGGATGGGACAGAGATGACTTTTTCTTTATGACAGTGTAGTCTTCTGTGGATGCTCTTGGTGGTTCACCGCTTATTTCAGCCAAAAGCTTAACTTTCGCTCAACCTGATAAACAAGGCCATGGGCAGTGCGGAAACAGAACAGTAGAGGGCGCCAAAAGACCCGGGTTTGCTGTATACTGTCCCAAACGAACCGCTTTGTGAAGGTTTTCTGGAAGACAGAAGATGAGGAAATAGATGTGGCCAGGATCGCACAGCTCTTCCTTAGTAGCAAACACGCGGCCTGTGCAATTTACTCTGCAATGCCTTCAGTTATCCCAAACTCTTAATTCATATAATTTAGGACACTTGTAGAAGCTTTTTGTTTTGTTTTGTTTTGTTTTCAGAAATTGAACCCAGGGCCTCATACATAATAGGCAAGCACTCTACCGCTGAGGCATATTCCTGATACCTTTTACTTTGAAACAAGGTTTTGCTAAATCCAAACTGGCCTTGAATTTGAGATCCTCCTGCCTCCGCCTCCTCGGTAGCTCGAATTACAGCTGTGCACCACTGCGCCTAGCTGCTTTTTCTTTTTATTAGAGGGTAAGAGGGAAAGGGGATAAGAAATATGCTGTAGAAGCATATTTCTGTGTGCAATTTCTGTGTGTATTTGTGTTACGAATACAATATAAATTGGGCTAGACATTCTCTTTTTTCCTAAATCTAAAATTGGCATTGAGTTCCTAGGTTCAAAGCTTGGGCTCTGGGATGCATGTAAGATTGAATATAAGTTCAGCCTCTTGACATGATCATAGATACATGTCTTCCAGTGTGTGGATCCCATTCTGTGAAGTCAGGTGATGTTCACACAAATACTTACGAGAGTACAGCAGGGATAATAAGTTGATGCAAATGCACCAGGAACAGTTCCTGGCAAGGAGAAACTGCTCCATCAAGGAGGGTTCCTATTCACAAGCTCCTGTCTCCTCAGCAGCCCTGCATTGTGTCTGGGAGAAAGAGGAGCCCAGCTGTGCATCCTCCAGCCCTTGCAATCAGCAGGTGTGGTTCGAGGCCCAGGTCTGCCTTGTCATTTTTTTATGTATGTGGGTATTGTCTGAGGGCCTTCACACTAAGTTATATCCTCCCCACTTTTTTTTATTTTGAGACAGTCTCACTAAGTCATTAAATTGCCCAGGCTAACCTTGAACTTGTGATCTTCCTACCTCACCCTCCCAGAGTGCTGGTGCTGAGATTACAGGCATGTGCCATCACACCCAGTTCTGACTTGTCATTTATAAGCTGTACAATAAATGACACGAGTTCCTTCTCTGTCTTTGGCCACAGTTTCCTCATTCCACAAACAGGGGTGACACCATAAGACCATAATGTTAAGTGAAATGAATCAGATGTTTAAACTTGAATATCGTATGGTTTTTCTTATATGAAAAACCCAAAGTATAAACAAAGAGCAAAATAAAAGATAGGTAATAGAAGCAGGGAGACAGATCTTTTGCAAATGGGAAGGAGACCAAGAGATGGAGGAAAAGCGGATATAAAAAGAATTAAAATATGTTATGTACATGTACCAACTCCACATAAGACATGTAAACAATATACAGTATATTGCAAAATGTACTAGTGAAAACATTTTTTAAAAGAAATTTTAAAAACAGGAGTGATAGGGGCTGGGGATTTAGCTCAGTGATTAGAGTGCTTGCCTTGCAAGCACAAGGGCCTGAGTTCGATCCCCGGCACCACAAAAAAAAAAAAAAAAAAAAACAGGAGTGATAAGACTACTGTTATCCCCACTCCTTCTACATCTCAAGAATTCCCCTTAATTCAGTTCAACAACTGTTTTGAGTTGCCCTACTATGCCTCAAACCCAGGTTCTGGTTCAGGAAAAAAGACAAATCAATCAAGGCTACATGCTTCAGGATCTAGTAGCCAAGTGGGCTCCACAAACTGGTGACCACAGAAATGACCAGAGACTGTGATAACACAAGAGAAGGAACGCCACTTAGGGGCCTTCCACAAGGGTTCACTGGAGGACATAAAATCTTGTTGGCTTTTGAAGGATGACTACAATTTGGACAGATTTTTTTCCTCCTTAAAAGTCCATGGAGATTGTTTACAGGACAAATCTAGAATGCCAAATGAGATGCTTGTGGCACATACCAGTCAGGACTTTTCTTTCATCTTCACTTCGTGGACCCCAGACCCATGACTCTGAGTGTCCCTTACTTCTCCCAGACTCCCCAGGAGGCAGGACAGCCTTCCTAGGCTGGTCAATTTAACACTACTTATGAAAACTGGGAAAGAGTAGAAGTCACCAAGCCCACATAGGTCACCTAGAAGTGGGAGCACCCTGACCAGCACTTGTCTCAGCGAAGCATCTCCTGGCTCAAGACTCAGCTGCAGCCTCTACCTCCTAGCAGAGTGGGCATGACGGCCCCAGCCTCTGTTTCCCCTCCTGGGCACCACGCCAGCCCTGCTGTTCTCATCTTCACAAACCTGTCTCTCCCTGACTTGTTCTTACTCCTTCTCTGCTCACCCAAGCTCTGTGTCACTTTCTCTAGGAAGCCTCTGCTGCCTGCCGCCCCTGGCAGAGTCAGTGGTACCTTGGCACTTCCACTAGTCCCATCTTCTCTGTGTGCTCTGGCCACCCGGCCTCCTGTGAAGCTGTGACTCCCAGCAGGTGGGTTTTGTGTCTGTGTCTTTTTCTGTCCCCAGCTCCTGGCACAGAGGACCTCACCCAGTAAATGTTTACTGAATTGCACTGAGTTGCACGGCACTGAGCCCTTTCCAGTCAATGTTTTTGTTCTCCCACTTTGGCAAGAAGCAGGGTCCCAAGCCCAAAAAAGCAACTGGAGAGTGTGGAGTGAAGGAATTGCTTCGGTCTGAACAGGTTAAAGGAAATAAGGATAGTGAACACCAGAGGCTAGCAGCTGCGGAAAGCCATTAGCTCTTGTAGGCCTAAAGGGCATAAAGGGGAGCTGAGGAAGAGCTTGAACTTGAACAAAGCTGCAACCAGGAGGGAGGGATCATGGATGAAACCCTGGCAAACTACAGCCTGACAGGGAGGAGCCAGGGACAGCAGGCCCCTGGCTTCCCATCTCCTGTTGTTGCCTCTCAGTTGCTAAACCCAGGTTGAAGCTCAAGAGGCCAAAGAAGCTGAGGTGGTACAGGTCACCAAAGGCAGCTTCCCTGGGCACAGAACAGGGTGAATAAAAGTAGAGGGCACATCTGGATAGATACACGAGTAGAGAACACACCTGGATAGATGTACAAGGAGTATCCGGCACAATTAGGTTTTTCCCAAAATATGGTGCACATTGCACTAGAATCAGAATCACTTCAGGTGCTAGTTTCAGAATCAGATTTCTGAGCTCCGACCCAGACCTACCAAATCAAAATGGTTATCTATCGAGCCTGAGAATCTGTATTTCCAGGAATTTCCCCCAGATGCTTCTAACTCACATTAATTTTTTGATTACTATTTTGAATGGGTTATTTGAATGGTGCAGGAGGCAGGGCTGGCCCAGGATCCCTGGGAAGTATGGAATTATAGGAATTCTGAGTTTGGTTATTTCATAATTTGAACCTAGAAAATCACCCCCAAGTAATGGGGCCTGATCATGTTGGTTTCGCAGCTATGATCTCCAAATGACAAGGATCCTCACTCATTCGTTCATCCAACATTCTTGAATATGTACTGTGTCCAGGCCCTTGGGAGGGTTCTGGCAACACACAGGTAAACAAGGATCCTCCCCAAACATTCCTAGGATAATTTTAGGTACCATCTAGGATTCCTCTGGGGTACCAAAAATCATTCCCAATGTGGAAGTGACTCTTCTGTGTTCTTTCAAACTCTGGGAATGCAAAATAGCAAGCCGAACCCACCATCTACACACCTACACAAACACATCTCTCCTGAGTTCCAGGCATCTGCTGCCCGTGTGACATACACATGTGCTAGGAGGCCGCACAGTTCCCTCCTACCCACGTGTGCCTAAGACGGCTCATCCTCTATCCTTCCCTATCCTTAAAGCTTCCAACTTCCCTGAGTGGTGTCACCATCTGCTTTATTGTTTAAGCAGGAAGTTGGAAGCCATTTTTGAGACCTCTGTCTCCCATAGTTCAGGGTCCCAATCTATACATTTATCCTCCTAATTCTCCCACTCTATCACTTGTCTAGTTTGTCAGGCCATCTTCATTGTCTCCTTTTATTACTGCAATGCACAAGCTTCCTTGTCTTCCCCAAGTCGTTGTTGCCAGAGGAACCTTTTAAATATGCAAAATCAAACCTGTCACTCCCCTGCTCACAAGCCTCACCACTCCCTCAGGGCCTTCAGGAGCAAGTCCAGACTCCTGAGAATGCTGCCCAAGGCTCTCCAGGCCTGAGTTTTGACCTCATTCCCCTCCACTTCCCACTCCCTCCCCCACATCCTTGCAATCTCATTCTGGATCTGAACTTCAGGTACTTGCTCAGTCTCTTCACAAAAGTAGCTGGTCAAGTCCTCCTTGCATGTCACCCAAGTGTCACTGATCCTTAAAGTCTCTGACCCACCAGACAGAATGGATCTGTATTCCCTCAGTATCTTGCAAGCTCTTACTACTCTGATAGATTGGAAGGCAGAAACTGTCCCCTTTCTCCCATATTTCTTATTAGTGCATATTGGTTGTACAGATTAATGGGTTCCATTATTGGCAGATTTTTACATGCACGTAACACACTTTAATCATTCCCTGCATCGTTCCTTATGCCGCATCCGTCCCTCTAGTTTCACATCTTTTGGGGGTTTCAATGTGAATGGTGTATTTTGATCATATTCATCCTCTCATTACCCACCTAGCACCCCCTCTCACTTCTTTTTATTCCCTGCTTCTTGTCTTACAAGTCTCCTTTGTACTTTTCTCTCATTTTTTTATATTCTGCATACTAGGGAGAACATGTGATATTTGTCTGAGTCTGGCTTATTTCACTCAACATGCTGATCTCCAGATTTTTATCTCACCACCTTTCATAGTCCGTTTGTCCCTTCTATTTTTCTGTGATCCCTGTAAGAACAGATTAGTCATGTCTGATTTGCTTTCGTATTCCAGTGCCTAATGAAGTATCTTCCAGTCACCGTGAGTGGGTGGGTGGTAGGTGGACAGGTAAACCAAATTAATAATAATCTCTTGTGGAGAAAGGGATCTTCCAGGAGAAGAGATAAGGCAGATGGCTTCATTAAACTTGCTAATTTTGATGGGTTTCACATTTGGTTTCACAAAAGGTAGAGCACACTCAATGTTCTACTAGGTTCTGTGCCAGTGTAACAGTCAAGAACTGGGGCTGGGGATTTAGCTCAGTGGTTAGAGTGCTTGCCTTGCAAGCATAAGGTCCTGAGTTCGATCCTCACCTCAAAAAAAAAGAACAATCTCACTCCTCAGGAGCCTTCTGACAGGTAAGGAGACATTGTTCTAGGTAAATCCTTATGTTGCAGGGACAAAACACCCCTAGATCTCTTAGGGCTTGATGTAAGTGCCCATATTAAGGTATTTAACACCTTCTATTTCTTCTATACCTTTAAAGTAAGAAATTATGAGGACTCCGTATAGTAGTGGCTCAGTTCCTTTGGAATAGCACTGCCAGTGCAGGGATGTCACATAGATCTCTCAAGGCATGGAATTAAAGCCCCTTGTACCAGTCAGCTTTCACTCCACCAATGCTGTATAATAAACAACCCCAAAATTCCATGTTGTAAAAAAAGCATTTATTTGCAGTCTAATTCTACTTCACGGTTCTCTCTTTCTGAGACCAGACGTTTACTTGGGGCAGCCTTTGGTGGCAGAAATGGAAGTAAAAAAGGGATGAGCTCAAGCACATTTTAAGCCCCTAATTGCACTGCAACCTCTAACATCCCAACGTAAATCATAAAGCCAAGCCCAAAGTCAAGCAGGTAGAAGGCCATCTAATTCTCAAAGAAGAAACTGCAAAGTCACACCACAAAGAGCACAGATACACACATGGATACCACACTTCTCATTTCTCAGGCTGGAGCTCTAGCTACCCCATCATTTAAGAAGCAGGTGTCAATGGCTGTTTCTTCTCCTCATACAAAAGCTCCATGAGCTGGGGATTTAGCTGAGTGGTTAGAGAGCTTGCCTAGCAAGCACTAGGCCCTGAGTTCAATCCCCAGTACCAAAAAACAAAAGAAAAAAGAATTTTTAAGCTCCATGAAATCAAGATCTTGACTATATCCTCCAGAACCTAAAACAATGCAGGGCACATAGTTCTAATGAATATTTGTCGAACAAATGAGTGCCTCTTCCAGTCTTGTTATGGTTTAGATCAAGAACGTCCTCCAAAAGCCTCATGTGCTCAGAGTTGGGGCTTTGGGAAGGTGATTGCATCATGAGGGTGATATAGCTGGGGTCTGGCTGGAAGAGGTGGGTCACTGGGGGAGTGACCTAGAAGGGTATATTGCATAATCGTACCTCTCCCTTCCTAGTTAGCGCTCTCGCTCTCTCTCGCTCTCTCTCTCTCTCTCTCTCTCTCTCTCTCTCTCTCTCCTTCCTGATCATCATGAAGTGAGCAGCTTTCCTCTGCTATGTCCCTCTGTCATGCTGACTGACCATGGGCTATAACTGTGAGCCGAAATAAACCTCTCTTCCTCTAAGTTTCAAATGTCAGGTGTTTTGTCCCAGGCACAAGAACAGAACTAAGACAAGGCTCTTCCTCACATTCTCACTCCCCAAAGATGGCACCGGATTAGATAGGGTTTTTGCCACCAAAAGTAGTGCAGAGTGAGGAGTCTGGGCTCTATCCAGGATAAAGGCCATGGGAAGCCATTGTACGTTGTCAAGCAGAGGCATAATTTGGTCAAACCTACACTTTGTCAACATGAACATATTTCCGGTATTTGGGAGAGGAATGGGGACTGGAAGACCAATTAGGAGACTATTTTCAAAAGGCCTGATGAGAGATAAAAAGGTCTAGAGGCAGAAAGTAGGCTCGTGAAGGTGTGAGAAATATTGTGTGAGTTGCATGGAGAGAACATGTCATTTTCTTAGATGGCAAAAGAGAATATTGTCTCTCGGGGCATGACCTTGGAGTCCAGGCAACTGGGCAGATAAGTCGGTGGACAAGGAGTAGACGTGTGGGATGGTGTTGATCTGTTACTTGGGCATATTTGTGGGACTTCCAAGTTGGAAGCATTTGTGGGACATCACCTGGAGTGGTCTTATGGGCACTAAAATTTCAGAACTGGTGTTCAAAAGGGTTTTCTCTTGAATATGTTAATCTAGCCACTCACATCAAATATTACACTTACACATAATGTCCACTTAGACAAACTCTTCTAAACTTGCTGGATGTCCCACCTGCTAAAGATCAAACAACCAGTTTGTGAGTTGTTTGGTTTTCAAAAGTCTCTGCAAGGAGGAGGAAAGAGTTTTCAAAATCTCTCCAAAGATCAACAGCAGGAAATCAGAATCAGAGAGAAATATATGACCACATCCAATAGTGAGCACTTCTGTGTCCAAAAGTCTAAACCTGCCAGAGACAGCCCTGCCTTCCATATACTCGGTCCACAGGTGTGTATGAATCTCTCCACTGGACCATGCATGGTGCTCAGGGGTAGAGACATAAGTAAAGAGAAGCCCTTGTTCTCAAGGAGTTTGGACTCAGGTGAGGAAGGAGGTAGAGGTGGAAAAACTTAGGTAAGTGCAATCAAGTCCTGCTGAGGCCTGGAAAAAATGTCCCTTGGGCGCTCAAAACAGGCTGGTCAATCCCATCTGACAACAGGATGGGAGATAGCAATAGACACCAAAGTTTCAGGAAAGGATCACGTGGTTAGGAATGGATAAAATTAAGGAAATTCCAGATATGACATGCCTAGATTGAGCCAGAGCTAATGAAAGAAGTGAAACAGCACATTACACTGGTGTTTTGGAAGGGCTGGCACTTAGAAGCAGAAGAGGAAGAAGAGGGGCCAGAGGAAAAATGTGATCAGGTACATCCAAGATCACTAGAACAAGAGATGTGTTCACAGTGTCCCTGCCCTGAAAAATTGTGTCCAGAGATTTCGAAGAAATCCAGATGTTCCTTCCTTAGGAGGAACAAAAAAATCTCATGGTGAATTCTAATTGGTTTCCTAAAAACGGATGAACTATTTTAATCCTCTGGATGACATACTTATGATTAAAGGCTTCAGAATCTTCTCCATGGTGTTTCCAGTTCCAGTGTGTGGTCATACACCTTTCAGTCCCCTTGGCATTTGAGAGACAGCTGTTACCAACATCTGTTTGGCAAATGAGACACTTAGATTTAGAAGGCATCATTAATAAGTTCTTATCAACTGTAAAAACCTGTCTTCAAAAAGCCTGAGAGCTCAGTGCAACAATGCTTAACTATCCTTAGTGTGTTCTCTGCTCTTAGGAGTGAGAAAACGATTTTTCCCTGCCACTTGATTCTCCAAGACTTCTGCCGGTTGGGCCAATGATTTCCAAATGCTTATCTGTGGACCAGGTGGACTAGGTTCACCGGGGGACTTCTTAACAATACAGACTATAGCTCTCCACCTCTAGGGGTTTTCAGATTCAGTAGGGCAGAGGCAAAGATCAGGAACTAATGTTGTTAATAGACTTCCCAGGTAATTCTGATGCACAGTCAGCTGGAAAATTAGTTAAACCTGGTCCATAAGTCACCTGCCTCAGAATACTCAGAAGGTTTAATAATAATATGATTGCCTGAGTCAGAATCTACCAGAGATGGACCTTAGAATCTATATTTTAAACAAGCTCCCAAGATCTGTTTGTCCATTTATTTAAAAATATTTTTAGGGGCTGGGGATTTATCTCAGTGATTAGAGTGCTTGCCTTGCAAGCACAAGGGCCTGAGTTCGATCCCCGGCACCACAAAAAAAAAATATTTTTAGAGCCCTAGCCATGTGATAAACACCATTCTAGGCGTGGAGTTCCAGTGAACAAGATCAATCATGTCCCTCCCCAAAGACACTTGTACTTTGGCCCAGCTCTTTGAGTGCTGGGGTTTGAGAACCACTACCTTACAATAATCCAGAGTTATTGTAAGATTGTGGGGAGTGAAGTGAAAGGTAAGCATCTCAAAAAACCCCAGAACAGACCCTCAGCTTGGTTTAGGTGAGTCAGGCACAAAAGCAGTTCGGAAATGGATAGATTGAAAGGGTAGCCTCAGCAACAGGAGTCCTTCTTGTAAGTACCTTAATTATCTATTGCTGGTAATAAATCATTTTTAAAACATAATGGTTGAAAAAGATGATTTTTTTTTTTCCCCTCATGATTCATTACGATGGCTGTGTAGTTGTACTAATCTACTCTGAGTTCAGCTGAGACAAACCTCACATGGCTGGGTCTCTTTCCATATAGTTGCTAATCCCTGGGCCTTTGTTGTGGGGGGAGTTGGAGCCAGGGCCTCAAGCATGCAAAGCAGGCCCTCTACCCTTGAGCTACCTGCTTAGCCTCAGTCTCAGGTTTCTTAACAGAATGGTGATCTCAGGGTTTCAACAGGACCAGCCCCATTGTGCAAATGCCCATCAAGCATCAGTGTTGTGGTCACTGATGTCCCACTGGCAAACTCGAGTCGTGTAGACAGACCCATGCTCTACACCGCAGGGAATTCACAGGAGCATGGACACCAGAAGATCAATCACTTCTTTGGAGGTCACTGTATTCTGTCACATTACTCTAGCTGTCTCTTGAACTTGGGTTCATTTTGTGTATCTTCTCTCTTTCTCCTGTGTAATCCAGCCTAGGTTCCTGCATGAAAGAAATCCAGCTGATCTTGCTCGGTACTTGAGCATCGTGTGCTGATACCCACACCTAGCTTGTGGGCAACCCTTATTCATGAGGATTTTGAGGCTCTGTATTGCAAGCAGAGCTGGCGTAAGGGATGAAAAGAACGACATGGATGTCTTAGGCACTGTAGTTAAATCTCCCACAGGAGAGTCATGACATTTTGATAGCCAGTGCTACTGTCACCCTGATATAAACATATATACTCTTATATTTATACTTTTATGTATTTGTTCCTGGGAGCGCAGTTAAAGTTTTGTGTTTGCTATTGCTTACATAGATTCTTCCAGAATGTTTCTGATTTTTCGAGTGCTACCATGTATGTGGTAGTTTTGAAAAATACAAAAAAGATGAAATCACTGGTCAGTACTATAATAACTCATTTCTGCTCATAAGCCTTGATCAACATTTGGTTTTTTCCTCTCAATAGATTAGATCCATTCTTTTTCCTAATAAACGGAAGTGTTCGAGATCGTTTTGGTGTTTCCTAATACGTAGCTGAAGAGAGATTTCTGCTCCTGAAGGGAACCGATATTTTCCTCTGCTCTTTGTACCAGGGTCGGCCTTACTGAACAAGGGCTTGCAGAACGGGTCTGTTTCCTCTTCTCCATTTCCTCCTGTTTGACAGTCTTCATCTGCCCCCATTTCCGTGCGGGTACACAGGAGAGCCAGGCTGAGTTGGCTTTTCATTGACTTTACCAGAACTAGAGAAAGACTTGTACATGTTCCCACAGTCACATCTTCATCCAAACCATGAAAAACTGGCTGTTTCTTCTTTCCTAACTGGCACAAGCTGTGTTTGGTCAGGAACTCAACATGAACTACAAAACCAACCTCAGCCCGAGAACTTGAGAACAATCTGGATAACGCTGTTGAGAAACTGTCCCTCACGTGAACTGGTATTTGAAATATGTACTAGTATTATGTACATTTTTTCATATCACTGAACCAAATACAATGGAAGATAATGCACTAGCCTTGACAGATCAAGGGACTTGACTTGACCATATCAATAAGGTAATCCAGGGACTGAGGGTGCAGCTCAGTAGTAGACACTGAATTTGATCCCCGGCAGCAAAAAGTAAATAAAAATAAGGTAATTTTTCAACCAATTCATTCACTTCTCACACTCTTAGCAAGTAACAGATTCTATCGAGACTCCCAGCATGGGAAGAAAGGATGTGAGAGCTCACAGTTGGAGTGTCAGACTTGTTCAATTGTACATAATGTGTTAAAGTGTGAATCAAGTGGAATCCTAATGCAGAAGGAGGGGTCCCTCCACCTGCCTATGCAGTCAAAGAAAGCTGGCACCTGCAGATTGTGTGAAATTGAGAGAAATACGAAGGTTGCCTTCACTGTGTTTGACCCAGAGTGGGAGGATAAAATGTTGTCACAGGGGCTGACAAAATGGGGGTAGCTTCTCCTGGTTGAGACTGTATATGATCATAGATTGCAATGAAATTGGAACCATGAGGCACCAAAATGATTTTTCTTCTGTTCCCTGGTAATTTCTATGAAGGATTTTTACTGATCTTGCTATTCCTAGCCATTCTGCCTGAACTTGGAGATCATGAGCCCTGGAGCTGGTTTGAAATTAGCTCACTCAGCAATTCAGAGGGGTACACCCTTCACCTGTAGACCTTCTGACAGCACAACTAGGTGACCCTCAGGTGTGGAGAAGCAGGGGGATGTCCTAAGTCCTTTGATTATTTCACACAGATAAGAAATTGAGACTGCATAATGATAGTTAATCACAGATTAATTATTATATTTTATTTGGGACATTACTGGACACATATTTTTTACATTATCTATTTCTCTTTTCTCTCTATCCAATGATTGATTATCAAACTAGCAAGCAAAATTCTGGAAGGTTTTTGACAAAAGATTTTTAGATACAACATAACACCTCTTGCTCCCTGCAGAAAGGCAAATGATAATTCAGAAGAGGTTCATAGTCCTTTACATACATTGCTTAGAAATAATAGTCACAATCCACGTGGAATTGGGAGGATCTTTCAGAAGATTTTCTAAGAATCTTCCCAAAGGTGCAATCACATTAGTAACTAATGCAAGTCAAAATGTGATGAGAAGCATAAAAGAACAGATCCAATACCCTACAATGGAGGGGTTCAAGAGCTCCTAATCAGCTGAGAGGAACTGGGCAGACATAGCTTCTGAGATAGACCTTAAATGATGTGTAGGATTTCAGCAGGCAGAGATGTTGGCCTGAGTCATTTTGGGCAGTTGATATAAGTGGCCTTCATTCTTCAAAGGGAAGCTAGAAAGCTTCTGCAGAGGATGATGACCAAGGCTAGACAAGGTGGTGGCATCAGGAACCAAACTGAGAAAAACCCAAGAAGGTTGCTATGGTCTGAATATGACTTAGACCCTACAAAACTCAGGTTGAGTTTTCTTTTCTTTTTCTTTCTTTCAGTACTGGTGATTGAACCCAGGGCCTTCATACTGTGACATCCCCAGTCCTTTTAATTTTTTTCATTTTGAGACAGGGTCTCATTCAGGCAGCCAGGCTAGCCTCCAGCTGCTGATGATTTTCTGCCTCAACCTTCAGCCAGAATAACTTGGATTACAAGCCCGTGCCACCATGCCTGGCTCATGTTGAAATCTGATTCTCCATGTCTTAACACCTCCTAAAGGCCCCACTGCCTCTCATCATCTTTAATGTGGAGAATCAGATTAGGCGTTTAGATATTTAGGAGGGATTCATGCCTTTCTCACAGGACTGGGTTAATTCTCCCAGGACTAGACTAGTTATTTTGAGAGCAGACTGGTACAATGTGAAGCAGCCCCTCATGTGTCTGTCTCTTCATGCGATCATTTCCCTTTGTCACATCTACCATGTTCTGAAGTGACATGAAACCTTTACCAGATAATCACATATGGGTGCCCAATTTTGGACTTCCCAGCCTCCAGAACAGTGTACCAAGACAATCCTCTTTTCTTTATAAACAGCCAGCCTCAGGTATTTTGTTATAACAACAAAAGACAGATTAAGACAAAGATGAAGAAATGGAGAAAAGCAGTGTATTGTGATATGACAGCTGGAGAGCTAGGTCCTGGAAGGGATGAAGAAGAGCAGCATCTTGGCAGGAAATCCTATGACGCTCATCAACTTGAACCCCTCACGTGAAGCTGATGTGCCTCAGAAACTCTGCTGTCCCCGGCTGATCATGAATCCCTTTAACTTAACATGTGATTCATGTTTACAGAGCCATCACGGGACAATCTGCTTGGACTGTGGTCCGATGACTGTGTGTGCCATGGAAAAAATGAGAAAGACATCCCAGCAGGACACCAGGGCACAGTTGAGGAAATCCTGTGATGTGTCATCCCTACAACACTAGAAGGTCACAGAGCATTGGGCAGGCCCAACAGCACCCCCATTCTTGAAATGTCACTAGGAGTTGGAAGCACAGTTTTCCCCTGGGCCCAGATCAAGTTTCCAGCCTCTTAGGGATGAAATGGTGAGCCAGGCAAGAACAGGCTCTCAGATGACTTTCTCTCTGTGGCTGTAACTTCTGGCAGAGGGCTGGGCAGCAGAAGTTCTCCATCTGACTTCTCTGTTTTGTTATCAGCTCAGTCAGGGAAGCATTATTTCTGATCCTGGGGTCACTGAACCTTTTTTTTTCCTCTCTCTCTCTCTCTTATCCTCATCCAAAAGCTCTCTTTTTTGTTCCATCCTTTAGCTGTGAATTTCCAATAGGACTAAAAGTTTTTGAACTATGGATATTTATTTCTAGCAAAGCAAATAAATGGTTGTCCCCTGATCACAGTTAGACTTGTCAAGTAACCTGGGTAACACTTGAGCAGAAAAATTTAGAGGGCTCTGAAATGGAAAACAAAATAATTTTGTAAAAATATTAGGCATACTTCCCTTATTTTTTTTTCTAGAGATAACTTGTTTAGTTTTATGTAGGTTAAGCATCACATGGTAGAAAATTCAGAAGATACAAAAACATTTAGAGCATAAACTTCCGTCCTTCCCTCCCCCCACACTTGTCCAGTTCCTCCTTGAGAGGTAATGACCTTTCCAGTTTCAGTTTTGTGTGTTTATCTTAAGGAGCACTCCTCTTAGCAAACATCACCACTACAACTACTACCTTCATTGTTCCCTCCTCTTCTGTCACATGACTAGCTTACTCTTGGCCCCAGGAGAACACAGTGGATAACATCAGGGACCCAATGTCAAGGGTAGAGAGTCTGACACCTGGGAGCCCCTACTGTGAGGGATGCCTCTGCCCATCTTCTCTTCCCTTCTCCTCTATTCCTATATATGTCCATCCCCTTTAAGAAGTTGATGCTGGAATCCTGGATCCTCAGAGCCATTCAGCTAAACATCAGTGATACCTTTAAGACCATTATGTTTTAGTAAAATCCCCATTCTCTTCATTTATTATTCAGTCTATGTTCCTGGTGTACATATACCTGAGGTTACAGGACAAACATTATGAAACTTTGGTGTAGGGGCAGAGGATGTAACTCAATGGTTAAGCTTGTGCTTAGCATTAGCATGCATGAAGCCCTAGGCTCAATCTCCTGCACCTTAATAAAACAAAAAACTAGTAAATTATAAAATTCAGGTTCTGCCTCAACCTTCAGCCAGAATCCTAGAGATCCAGAAGGCTGGTGCTGAGGCCCAGAGTCTGATTTCTACAAGGACTCCCTTCCCACTGTGATCTTGATGTTTGCGGGTGGTTTCTGGGTCACACTTTGAAAAGCACTACAGTCGGCATTATTCCTGATGCCCATACCTCTTTTATTAGGGATTATTGAGTGTTTTCATCATTGCTGGTCATGCCCACTATTGGTCATTATACACCATCAGTCAACTTCCATCTTCTGCTTTCCCATAGTCTTTCTTTGCTTCTAAAGCTGCAGCCTTCTCTTGCTGAAAACATCCTTAAGGCTTTTGGTGCTCAGAGCAGGATTTCAGTGTCCCTAGGTTGACATATTTGTTTTCCCAGCAAATCTATAGGATAGTCTGCAAGTCTATTATAGTCTGGTCCTTTGTCAGTTCTTGTGTGTCTTGTGTGCCAAAGAGTTTCTTTTCCTTCCATCCTATTTCCCTCTCTCCCTTCCTCCTCGTCCTCCTCCTCCCCTTCCTTTTTCTTTCTTCCTTCCTTCTTTTATTCCTTCCTTTCTTTCTTCCTTTCTTCCCTTCTTTTCTTTCTGTCTTCAGCACAAGGTTGAACCCAGGAGGCATGTGCTACATTTGCAGCCCTTTCTATTTTTTATTTCCAGACAAGACCTCACTAAGTTGCCCAGACTGGCCTCAAACACGTGATCCTCCTACCTCATCTTCCTAAATAGGTGGGATTAAGGCATGTGCCACCACATCCAGCCAAAAGGGTGTTTCTCAACTCCTTGTATCTCTGAGGGCTCACACAGGAATCCTTAAAGCCCCAAGGATCCTCTAAAATAATTGTTTAAAGTTATCTTTCCATTTCTATGATAGTATTAAACAATATGTATTGTCTGGCTGACCCCCTTATAACGGATGGCTATTCCTTGTTTTTGGTCTCCTTATTTGAACCCTGTCTATCATCAAGCTGGCACCGAGTGGCCACCTATAGCTACAGCATTTACCTGTTGATGTGGTGACAAACACCTCCAGCAGTGAGTTCGTTGGCCTGGCTTCTGGTCTAGCTCCGACTGGAAGGCTGAGTCCTCCCTGGCCTGCTGTGGAGAAGCCCGCGGGTCTCCACCCCACGCCTCTTTGACTGTCTTCTGCAGCTTTCACTCTGGTCCCATCTGCCTTCCTTCTTTACATTTGCCCCCTCAAGTCCTCAAGGATTTTGGGAACTAGCTGTTTTCCTCACCAAGAAGAGTTTTCCTGCAGATGTCTGCCTGAATAACTCCCTCCTCCAGGTTTTTGCTTAAGTGATTAAGTTTCTCAAGCCTATGGAAAATTGTAGCTTCCCTCCTTCATAACTCTATCATCCTTACCATTTGTGTGGGGGGGGGGTAGTGGAGGTTGTACTCGGGGCTTATGGACCTAGCTACATTCCCTCGCCCTATTTATTATTATTTTGAGACAGGCTCTCGCTAAGTCACTAAATCATCCAGGCTAGGTCTAAACTCACAGTCCTTCTGCCTTAGCCTTCCAGAGGCTGGTGTTACTGGCATGCACCACCACACCTGGCTCAACCTTACCGTCTTTACAACTCATATCTCCTTCATAGCTATTGCTTCTGTTTCACAGTGGCTCAGTCCACTGGAATACATGCCCATGAGAGGAGGGATTTTTGTTTATTCTGTTCACTGATGTCTCCAAGCACTTAGAGCAGTGCCTCACACAGTAGGTGCTTATTAAATATTTGATGAATAAATGAACTAACACTTAATTGACAACAGTCACCTTGTGGCTGCCCTTGTAGTCATGCTAAATGTGTTAATCAGGTTTACAGAACAAAACTCTTTCCACTGATAATTTGCAATGGAAAGACATTTCGCAATGGGTAAAATGTTATGCTTAAATGTATTATTCTGGCAGTAATGTGGCTCAATGGTGGAGTGTTTGGCCTAGTATACAGGAGGCCTGGGTTTAATCCTCAGCACCATGAAATAAATAAAAATAAATGTTTGTGTTTCTCGAAGTGGGGTTCAGGAGCATAGGTCCCAGGAGTGAGAGGTCCTGGGTTTGACTAATACTTCTCTAGCATGTTCTTGACTGACCATTGACTACTTCCTTTCTCTCTCCCACTCCTGGGCCAGGAACAGACATCTTGTCACCATTTGCCATTATGAGAGACTCCTTGTTGGCAGTCACAACCTGCTTTGCCTCCATTAGAGGAGCTTCTCGCTTCTTTCTACAATTCCAATTTTTCCTGTCTTTACAGCATTCTCTTCTGCTTGCCAACTTTTAAATGTGCTTAATTTTTCCAGATAATAGAAAGAATTGCACTTTCTGCTTATTGCAAAATAAGATTTAGTGAACTCTACAGACAAAGAAATAAATACCCCCAAACTTGAAATCTTCCAGATACATAAAATATATCTTCTGGAGCTTGCGTCTCTCCCCATAAATGCAATACCCCACCACAACCACCAGTACCATTCGGGTGCAATTCTTTCTAGTCTTTTCTCTATGTGCACCTATTGGGTGGAAATACAGGAAGCTTCTCATGTTCGATCATTTTTAAGGTAATTTTATATGATTCAAAACTGTAAATTCACAAAGTACAGTCCATGCTATATGCATATAATTTTACACTACATTCTTTTGATGTCATTGTAACAGCACCACTTGCTTGTGTATTTCCGGATTCTTGGGCCCTTGCTGAGCTTGTATTAACAGCACAAATAATTCATGAGCCGTAGCATGTCACCTGGGAGCCCTGCCCTGTCAATCACTCAAGCAGTTCAACTAGGGCCCAGACCTCCAGAGTGTTGATGTGAAAGACAATCCTTGGAGCTTCTTCCAGGAAACTCTTGCTATAAACGCCCCAACCAATTGCTGGTATGCAGCACCTGCACCAGATCTTCTGCCCAAATGGCTATTTCTGAGAAGGCTGCTGACAACTGTACTCCTTGCTCATCCCTCACTCCTCTTGTGTGACCCTGGTTCATTGCTAGGGGCATATATTTAGTGTGTGGCATAGCTTGCTGTTCGAAGAAATGATCTTCTCATTTGTTGTTGTTGTTTCATGATTTCTAGGCTGGGTTCATTCTACTAGCACTAGTGACAGGAAGAGCAGACTTGTATTTTGAGCTACTGCTGGGCCCCACAGCTTCATGTCAGCAAACAGCATCAGGACCATCAGCTCAACACCTTCTCATCCCAGCAGAGTACCAAGGAGTCCAGACAGTGTGTGGTTCCATTGGATTGTGACCTTCCTACAAAATGACTGCCCAAAGACAGTCTGTGTGGGTCCACTCCAGACCAGCCTCAGTATCTGGAACTTGGCATAGTCCCTATTCCCAGCTGGGCCTAATTTGCTCTAGATCTGGCTTGGTTTACCCACAGACTAAGAAGATTATGTGTCCATCCAAAAGGCCCATTTGCATAAGATTTGGGAGCTCGGACTATAAGATCAACTGTCATTGTTGATAATATCATGTCACTCCAGGTGCAACAGATTAAACGGATGGACTTCAACATTTTGGCCCTCAGAATAAAACAGTAACAGGAGACCAGAACGTTTAAAAGCAACCCATAATCTATAAATACATCAAAAGATAGAGAAAATAATGCAAAAACAGACACAAAATGAAATGCTATGGGGCTTCCGTTGTTCTCAATACATGGTGAACAGCCACACAGAAATGTAGTGGACCATAACCTAACCACCCACCCCGAGGTCGGACAGACTTGTTGACCCTGTTACAGCTGTGAACAGGTCCAGGGTTGTTTTCTCTTCTGTAAAATCAAGCTAAAATCGCCCACTAAGGGCTAAGGATTCTAAAGATTAAAGCAAGAATGTGTGTAAAACACTGACCACACCTGAACTTGATCTTGACAGTTATTATTAGACTTACACAAAACAAAGTTTTAAAATTTGATCTTCATGTTTATTATTGCAAATAGCTTATGACATTAATAAACTAAAGAAAAGCTCACATAGGTAAAATCTTAAAAAAATTCCACTACCAAAAATCTCAGACTATTATCTACATTTTCCTGTGTTTCTTTTTCCTTCTAATCTTGGGGAACATGTCAACACCATTTTTACACAATTTATTTGTGTTTCCAGCATTTTGACTTATCACTGTACCATAAGGTTTCCTGTTAAAGCATGCTCTTTCTAATTTAGTGTAAAATAGTTATTATTTCAACTGCTTTTACCATAATCTAATTAACCATTTCTCTATTGTTGAGCATTTAGTTTATTTTCAATTGGGGGAACAGTTTATCATTTTGATTCTATTTCTGTTGTGGTGATTTGAAAGCATGATTTAAAAACATATTTAGGTCTTTTCCCTGAGGTATATGGATTATTTCTAGCTCGAATTTAAGGACATTTGCTTAAACTGATTGTTGTCAGTGGGGAAAGAAATGATGGTTTCTGTCTAGTTGACAGCAGACCAGCACAAATCTAATAACATGTTAACATGTCTGTTCACCTGTTTCCTCACCTCAGCAGTTGGCAAATCATTGCGATAGGCACTCTAGAAATAGATCTGGGGCCTGGGAGTGTAGTTCAATGGTGGAGCTGCATCCTTACTATGTACAAAGCCCTGGGTTCAACCCCTAGTACCAAAAAATAAAATTAAAATTAAATGGATCTTTAAAGAGGACTAAACAAGTTCATGTTCTTATTTCAATCAATCCCCACCCTGCGCCCGCCTGGTGCTTCCCAGGTCAAAGCGTGGGTTTTCACATCATTTGAAACACAGAGAGGGTATGGCGATTGTCCCAGATCACACAGGAGTTGGCAAAGGATCAAAGTACGCAGTCTGCTGACTCTGAACTCCAATTTTTCCCACCACGCTCTGGAAAAATTTGTTCCCCAGCCTTTCCAGAGAGGTGGCGCAGGAGAAGCCGGGAAAGCCAGGTTGGGCTCCGCGCGGGTGGGGGGGTCGGAGCGCCTGTCCTTCCAGGGGACTGCTCCTTCCGGCGCTCGGCCCCGCCCGGCTCCGAGCATGCCCAGTGCGCTCCCCGCCCGTCCGAACGGAGCTGGGTGGCGCCGCGGCTCCAGGTTTTGCTGGCGACCGGGGAGGGGCGGGGCGCGCGGTGCGCCCCCGGGACTCCCCGGCCGTCGGAATTCCCCCGCCGCGACTCCCGGGCCAGACTCTGCTACCAGTCGCTGGCGGGGTCTCCTCGTGGCCCCAGGACAGAGGGCCCTCCGGATGGAGCACCCGGATCGGGACTGGAGGGTCCAGCCACCTCTCCATCCTTTTGTTTACGTATCCATTCATCAGATAGTTTCTAGCCCCTACCGTGTGCCAGGCGCTGTTGTAGGGGCGGGGACAGGCGGAGCGACAGCCCCAGAGCTGATTTTGTGAAGAGGGACACACCTGAAGAAGCCGATCAGAGGAAAAGCCAAACGACCGACTCATCTGCCACTCTGCCTCCCTGCACTCCATGAGCAGTCTTGCAGTTTATGGTCTTTCTACTGGCTGTTCGCTTCCCCAAGAGTGTTGTTCCCCGGTTATCTGTGTCGCTGAAATGTCACCTTTCAGTGTCACCCGATTTGGCCATCCGATCAGCTCAAGCACCCGATCTGATCTTAACACCTCACTGAAAATTGCACTCCCTGCAGCCCAAGCCTCCTTGACTGCGCTTTCTCCCTTAAAGAATTTAGCACCTTCCAATAAGTGCTAAGCGTTTGCTAATTCGCTGTTTATCTGTTGCCTGTTTCCCTCTCCCCAAACTCCACCAAAGGACGGGATTTTTGTCTGTTAACCATGTGTGAAGAACCTGACTGGGTGTTCAATAGGTATTTCTTGAATGGATGAATAGTGATAAATACTGATAAGTGAATCTTGGAAAATGGCAAGGGGAAGAGGGCTAAATTAGCGAAGTGAAGGCCTCTCCAGTGAGGAGACATTTGTACAATGACAAGGCGACAGCCACGTGAATGCTAGGCAAAGACGTCTTAATTAGAGGGATGTGCAAGGGTCCTGAGGCTGGTCCAGTTCTAAGTATTTGATTGCCACAACGGTGCTCCTGGGGCTGCAGGAAGGCAGGTGAGAGCGGAGGCAGAAGAGGCCAGCAGGAACACAGGTCAGGTAGGGGGCACCTTAAGCTTTCAGTAGAAGGTTTCACCTGGGATATTTACTAGTGCAACCGGAGAAGCACTGGACAGGGAGTCGACGGGACCCCAGTCAGCTACGGCCCGCCATGCGAGGCTCCTTCTCATTTTAAAGATTTGCTGAATGCCAAGTGTGTGCCGTTCGTAGACAGGAGACCACTGAGGGCCCGGCACACAGTAGGTGCTCGGCCAATGCTTATGGAGTAAACGGTGCACGCATGCCCCGCCGGGGAGTTCAGGCAGGCAGCGCCCGGCTGCCCGGGGAGACGCGTCGGAGCGCGCGGCCTGGGGCGGGGCGGGGGCGTCCTGCAGGCCAGCCCGGCGCCCGCCCCCCGCCCGGCGCACGGGCCCGTCGCGGCCAGCCCGGCCGGCGGGAGCCGCCCGCGGGCGGCACTGGGCATGCTCAGACGGCGGCCAGGTCGCGCCGCGAGCGAGCTTCCGCGCCGCCCGCACGCGCGACCTACCTGGGCGCCCGGCGCCCCCGGATGCGGCAGGTACGGGCTGGCGCGACCCCGGCGGGCGGGGACGGGACGCAGGCGGCCGGGGGCCGGGGTCGCTCGGCACACCCCGCCCCCACCGGCCCCGGGCGCGCGGCGGCGGCGCAGGCGGGCTGGCGGGCGCGGCGGCCCCGGGGTCCCCCGCACCACGTCGAGGAGGGGAGGGGGCGCCCGCCGCGCTCACCTGGCGGGCGGAGGCGGACGAGCGGAGGGCTGGGCCGGGCCGGCCGGGCGGGGCTCTGCCGGGCGGGTGTCCGGGACTCGGCGGCGGCGGCGGGCGTGGGCGTGCGCTCCGGCGGAGCCCTGGCCGGCGCCCTGGAGCCCGGAGCCTCCGCGACCCGGCTCCGGGCGCCGAGGGGCGCACAGCCCGCGGGGGGCGAGCCGATCGCGTTGGCCAGACTTCGGCTCCCGCGGTGAATCCGCCTGTCGGCTTTCAAAGATGGCATTTCCTGGGCCTGGCACGAACTCCAGCGCCCATAAATCCTCCCCATTCCACGGGCGATAAGGAATGATTTATCAGGTAACTGCGGTGAGACAGCTGCAGTGGGGGTGTGCGTCAGAGCGCTCAACTCCCCGGAAATTCCTGTTTTCTGTCCACCTAAACTTACTGAGAAGTTGCGGTTGCCGTAAAAATTCATGGGAAGTTAGGGCAACTTGACACCTGGGTTTCCCGAGGTGGTGAAAAGAGCCTGTGGCTCGGAAACTGGAGACCTCCGTTCAAGTTGGGTTCCCCTTTGGCCAGCTGGTGACCTGGCGCGAGTCTTTTAGCCTCTCTGAGCCTCCACTTCCTCCCCAGCAAACAGCCGGTAATAATGCCCACCTCACTGGGTTGTTGGTGGATTAAGTGGGATAAATTATGCGGAGGTGTTTGGCTCTGTGCCCGGCACAAAGCAAGTAAGCAGTTGGCGTGATGTGAATTTAATTCATTTAGAGACCCTCGTGGCTCCCATTTCACCAGGAAATTAGAATTAGGAAAGCATCTTCAGGGCCTGCCTTTGTGCCCTGGAGAACTTCTGTTGAAGGCAGAGGCTTTGGAAAAACAATTTAGCCGAATCGTAATCAGAGAGCATCTTCTTTAAGGACAGTTTTATGCATTCAGAAACTCCAGAAGTTGGCAGTTTGGCTTCACTTACACAAGAGCTGTTTTGCAAGATGATCCATCTTGCAAATGTTTAAAGCAGATGATTTGAGAAAGTAAAGCCTGGTTAGAAAGATTTCTGCTCTTCCCAGGCCCCACTTTGTGATTATTTCGATCAGAGTTTCTCAACCTCGCACAATTGACATTTAGGTAATTGTTAACTCTTTGTCCCATTCCTTGTAGGAATCCCTGGTCTCTACTCATCAGAGTACAGTCGCAGTCCCTCTCCCCTAGTACTGCCAACCAGAAATGCTCCCAACCTTGTCAACCTCCCACAATGTTTCTTCTCCTTTAGAATCACCAATTTAGATAGTTTCTGTCATTAGCCTGAGTTGTTTGCGAATTTCTTGTACTTTTACAATAATACTTTTGCATCACCTTACAGACCTGTTGAGAGTGCATGTATCGTTTCTAATTTTTACATCCCCCCTCTGAGTTAGTGTTGCTGCCATTTTACAGAGAAGAAATCAAGGCTCTGAGTAGCCGATTACACAGTATGTGGTGTGGCAAGGATGTAGCCCAAGTCTTCTGGTTCCCAGGGCAGGACTTTTTCTTCTCCATCGAGTGGCCCTTTGATGTATGGAGACCTTCACATAGATCACGTTCTTGATGATTAAATCAAGATGGAGAGTGTATTGGCAGCTGGAAACCTTTCTGAGATTGACTAGTTGAAAATTAACAACAGTAAGCTATTATCTGACAGAGAGTAGGCTGTTCTAGTTAAATATTCTAGTTTATAGCGAGCTCCCATAAATCTCGCATACAGTTAATGGAATACCAGTTTGCAGAGAACAGAGTAGAATAAACCAAGCCTCATACTCCGTATTGATCCTGCATTGTCTCTGGTGATTTGCCTTCTCCTAAAAAGGACTCATATATGCAAATTAGACATTAGCTGGGGCATGTAAAAGGTCAAGTTCCTGATGGCATTTGGGAATAGCTGAAGCTTGCCATTGGGCAAGCATTTACTGAGCTGCCTCTGTGTGCAGGTGCAGTGCTGGGCGGGAATGCTGAGCAGGCCACTGGGCCCCAGTGAATCCTGAGTAACTGGATGAACTGTCTTTCCCTTCCGGCCAGGGTAGGCCAGACACAGGATGGGCCCTCAAAGACAGCCTGAGGCAAGAGACACAGCCCAGGTTGACCTTGAGGCAAATTCAAGACCCCACAGTGTGTCATTCTCCTGTGTCAGTCCTCCTTTTATCTCTTACCATGCCAAAGGTCCTCCAGTAGCTTTTAACATTCTGATCAGTGTTTTAGGGGCTCAGTCACAGAGGCAAGGTCTTGAAAAAATCTTATCTGGGAAAGCAGTTGGGTAATTGGTAATTGGTGTCAGGATTGCAACCACTTCCTTGACTGTTGGATGTGAATTAGAAGTTTAATTACAGTCTCGTTGCCTCCCTCCTCCCATCCTCTTGCAGGTGAGCTAGCAAAGATAGAGTGTGATCAAGAACAAGAGGACTAATTGTGACCTGAACTGTAGGTCCAGGCACACAGGGGATATTGTTTTTAGATGATATAATCTGTCACAGGGGCCCCAGCTTTGGGGATGGGAGACCAGAAGACATGGCATCTTCCTCTGCCCACTCACAGGCACTGTGGCAGGTTGGGAGGAGACCAGCAATGTGTAGTCCCCTCCTTCTTTACCCAAAACAGCTCCTGGACTATAATCCCCAGACTCACTGTCCTGCCACCAGACAGAGAGTTCCTGGAAAGCAAGGCTGATGCCTCATCTCTCCCAGGGTCTTTTGTAGGGGCTGGGATGCCAAAGGTTTTACACTTAGCACATACCCTGTCCTAGGTGGGCCATGAGGTGGGGCAGCTCACCAGCTATAGGTTCTTCTTTCTGACTCTAACACAGATGGGCTGGGACCAGGTCACAACCATCACACTCTGCTGTGTCCAGGCAACCTCAAGCTCTGATCTGACAGGTGTCTCCTTTCCTGCGCCTGAGAAGGAGACTTAAGTAAGGTGCTTGGTAGGCCCCTGGCTGAATTCTGATCCGGCCATGACTTCTCAGACCCAAAGATCTTGCATTGCTAGGGCTTCTGCTTGTGTCTGCACTTGAAGCCTCCTTCCTCCTCCAAGTTAACTGGTTATTCCAAGACCAGCTGCAAGCACAGATTACACAGCAAGTTCAGACATTTGTTGAGTCTATACTATGTGTTAGGCTGTGGGACTACAGAGATGAAAACTGGACCTTGCCTTGGAAGGATTTGTGGTGAAGTTAGAAAAACAATTGTGTGTGTATACTTGTGTGCATACACATGTCTCCAAAACATCCGTCCTCCATTCATCTAATAACTGCTTTAAAGGGGGATTAAGCCAGATAAGCCAGATGCCAAAAATACTAAATGAAGCACCCGTTCATTCTGAGGGATGTCAAGAAATACCCTAAGTAATAGCCAGCATTTACATTGAGCCTCGAGGGTAGACAGAGATGGCATTTGGGGTAGATAAGATGGCTAGAGCAGAGGCATGAAGAGATCTTGCATGTTGTAGGTGTGCTGACTCTTGCCAAACCCAGGCTCTTTTTTTTTTTTTTTTTTTTAAAGACAAGGTCTTGTCATCTGGTCCACGCTGGCTCAAGAGATGCTGCCGCCTTAGACTCCCAAGTAGCTGGCATGACAGGCACACACAAGCGCAGCCTCTTGACGTGCAGTGGTGCAGGAGCCCTTCCTGCATTTGGGATACTCTCTGCATCTCTGGGGCCAGGCTTCACCCAGGGCAGGGCTAAGTCCTAATTCTTCTTACTTCCCCAGGTTGGGAGTGGTGCCTCTGGGTAGCCTTGATGCAGGAGGAACTTCTACCAGGAATGCCTTGGGTTTTACTTATTCAACACGAATATGGTCTTTCCTGGCTGCTAGGCACAATTCTGAGTGCTTTGCTAATGTTACTTGTTTATACCTCACTGCTTGGTAGGTAGGTGGAGCCAGAGCTCATCTGCCCAGTGTGTATCCCCGTGTGGGTGACATTCTGATCCCTGTGCAGCCACCGCTGGCTGGAGCTGGCATCACTGTGCGGAGAAGCAGCCACGACCAAGAATGTGAGGGAGTGCTGACAGCCCTGGATTTTTCTCTCTGATCCCATTTCCTTCAGGGGGCCAGCAGCACTCTGCCAACTGTATTTTCTAAACCAAAGACTGAGATCTATAGCCTGAGAAAGAATATTTGTGCCACTTCTTTGTACAAGAGAAGGTTCAGGAGGTGTTTGGATGCTGAGAGAGTGGAATTTTTGAGACATTTTAATCGTTTATGTGGAAAGTTAGGACAGAGGATTTGCAGTTGGGATAGTCCTGGAAAATTCAGGTCCCATGACTTACTGTCAGGATGCACAAGCTTTTAACAAATGTTTATGCAGCATGTAGTTTGGAGTGATTTTCTGTACCTAGCCTCTGATTCCCCACAAGGGAACAAATGGTGCTTTCTAGCCTCTGACTCTTGCTGATTTCTCCCAGTCCCATTACACAGATGGAGTGAGAAAACTGAGGCTCTGAGAGGTGTACCCAAGGGGTACAGTGCGTAGACGCAGCCTAGCCAAGATTTGAATCCACATCTGCCCATAGACAGATCATTTATCTGTAAAGTGAAGATCATAGCAGAACTTGTTTCCTTTAAATTGACTTTTAAACACGCTAATGGCCCACTAAAATTTGGCAAAAGATCTCTTCCCTTTGGGGCGAGACTCCTGAACCTCCAGACAAGTGCTTTGGTGAGTGCTGGGTTCCTTCAGGAGCTGTGCACTGTGGCCCACTCTGGGGCCAGGGCCATAAATCTTGGTTTGAGAACTGAAGGGGGACCAAGAGGTGGGATCCAGGGTCACAAAGGGGCCCTGTTTGGCCGGCTTCTGCTGTGTGCAGAAGGAGCCCTTGGCTTGGCTGTGGGGTGTGGAGACCTGGCCTCGGCTCTCGCCACCCTCAGATGAGTCAGCCTCAAGTGCTGGACCAGAGGTTCTCAGAGAGGCAGCAGCCAGCTCTGTGAGCCGCCCCTGACCACTCACTGCTCCTGGGTCTGCAGAGGGGACGCTGACTGCCTGGCCCCTACTCTTGCCCACCGTGCTCCCCTATTCTCTGTCTAGATCTGGTTGCCGAATGTGTACATTGTGTTTAGAGAAAACTAAATTATCGGAGAGCAGACCAGACATATTTATGGTGCTTTTGGAGGCAACTTTCCCACACCTGTCACTGCAGGTCTCACCCCTGTAGTCTGTTCTCTGTGACCCTGCTGCTCTTAGAGTGAAAACAGCGGGACTCTCCTTGGGGTCTCCCACAGGCCCTGCCCTGCAGGCTGTGGCCCGAGCTGTCCCAGCCCTGCCTTGCAGTGTGTTCCTGCCGTGGTGCTTGCGAGCCTGGAAGCCGGCTGTCTTCCTCTGAGGCGTGCTTCTTTACGTTCCCCAGGTGGGTTCCACTGTCTGCTGTAATGCCCATGCCACCAGAGTGCTCTCCTGCATAGCACTGCTTGTGGTGGCAATTTTGTGGTTGGTTAATGTAATTATTTATATTAGTGTCTGTCTCCGCAGCTACCCTGTAAGATCTATAAAGGCAGGATCGAGTGTGTTCACTCTCGCTTTCTGTCTGTCTCTCTGTCCCAGTCTCTGTCTCTCTCTCTCTCCTTAAGCTTTATTTTTTTCTCTTAACTTATTATTTGACCTAATTCAGACTTACTGGAAAGTACAAGAACAAAAAAGAGAACTTCTGTATCCTCTTCACCTAAATTTCTCCCAAATTACCATTTTATACCATTTATTTTATCCTTCTAAGTGTATTTTTTCCCCCCAAACCATTTGAGGATCGCTGATAGGCTCTTCCTTTCTGCTTTAGTGTTTTTCCTGAAAGCAATGGCAGGCAGTCTCTTATGTAACTACAGTACAAATTCTAGGGTCATGAAATTAATGCTATTATTATTATAATGCTGTTACCTAATCTATAAGTTGTGCCAGTTATCTCAGTAATGTCCTTTTTTGTAGCAAAGAAAATGCATAATTATGCATTGCGTTCAGTTATCATGTCTCTTTAGTCTCCTGTTTAGTATTAAAATAGTTCCTCAACCTTGCTTTGTCCTTTAGCACTTTGACAGTTTTAGAGTGCACAGGTCAGTTATTTTGTCACATGTCCCTCACTTTGGGCCTGTTTTAACTCGTTGTTGTGTCCCCAGTGCCTGGATCATCAAATGTACTCAATAAATATTTGTTGAGTGAGGAGAAAGTGAGCTAGAAGGGAGTGGAAGGAGAAGAGTCAGCAGGATTTCTAACTTCCCCCACCTCTATCCTTTTTCTTGCTGGAGGATATTGTTATTTCTTGAAGTTGTACTGTAAATAGATTTGAATCCTGCTGTTTTTGTAAAAACACCTGCCCCCCAAAAGAGAGGCTTCCTCATAAGGTAGTAAGCCTGCTGCCTCTGTAGGTATACAAGCAGATGCCAAATGATGGCTGGGGAGGGATGTTGGAGAGGAAGATGGAACATTTGATGAGCGATGAGACTCACCCTAGAGGGTTCTCCCACCCCTAAGTAGCCTTCTCTAACCGCACCTCTAACTTTGCAGGCTTAGAGCCCAAGAATAAGGCAGCTAATATTTATCCTGTAAACCAGAACGTTTTAAGAATGAAAGAAGGTACTTTTAATAATTGCATCTTACTGACAGGCCTCAGCTGGGAGTGCCCTGGACAAATCAGGACATATGGTCACCAGACCCAAGTGTGGCTTTGAGGCTGAGATCAGTGCTGAGGGGACCAGCTTGGAAAACCATCCAGTGCTAGGAATACCATACCTGCATGAAGACAAAACTGATCAGTGTCCTTGGCATCTCCTGGGGAGCCAGTTTTCATGGCTTTGGCCCCACACCTCTGTGGTCACCCTCTGCATCTTGCTCCTGCCCTGCCAGCCTCTTTTCATCCCTCATCTCACGATGTTCCTTCCTGCCTGAAACTGGAAGGACCCAGAACCTCACATTCAGGCTGGATGAGGGAGAGCAGGGCCGGGGCTGCAGTAGATGCGCATGGAGAGAAATGAGCCAGCTGCACTGCCTGCTGACCAGGCTTGAATGGATTTAAGAGCCAGGGTGTGTAAGCAGGGTCAGGCAGGAGGCCCAGGTCTTTATCTTCTTTCCCCTAGTACTGTTAGTCCCCGTCCACCCTGCACTGAAGTCCATGTCTCTATTCCAGCCCTAGTTCTAAGATCAGGACCAAGTTGCCAGCCTTTGGCGGAGGCAGGAACGCATGTGGCATCAGGGATCTAGGCACAAGGAGATGGGCATTAGCTGACCACTATGTTCGGACAGGAACTCAGGTGCAGAGACACCAGGCAGGAAACCAGCCTCGAAGGATGCTGGTAACAAGGTCGCCTGGCCCATTTACCATGAAGCCTGGATTTGTCATATCAAGTGTGCAGACACTGTGGTCACCGTCAGGCTCTGAGATCCAGGCTTCTGGGCTCTTTGGCCTAGAAGAAAACCCCACTTTGACTTCTTGGGTTAAGAAATATTGTCGGATGAAAATGTGAAGAAATTGAGCTATTTTCTAGGAATTATCCCTGTCATGTGGACTTCCTCTAGGACAGAAGTGTGTTTTCATAACTCTAGGCATCAGTGACTTTAGTGGAAAAGCCGCTTAATGAAGAGTGTTTTAGTTCTTCAACTGCAAAGTACTAGCCCTGCTGAACACTAGAAGAACTTTCTAGTTAACTATATTGTCAGATTTTACTGCTTAAAAATGTACCCCCCCACACACAAATATGTAAAAGCATTTAGTTTGGGTTCACTTTTTACAGAAGAGTGTCATGCTGTGCAAAAACTGAAAGGGACTTAGAAAAACCTTTTCCTGCTCCCTCTTATCATAGATGGGAAAACTGAGACCCTGGAAGCAATGTAACACATACGAGGCCACACGGTCAGTGGCAGAGCAGGGGCTGATAGCTACGTCTTACCATTTCCAGTCCCCAGATCCTGCGTGTGTTTATAACTCTCATCCAAGCAAGTATCTCAGACAGGATATATATTTTTATTATTTTCTTAATGCTCTTTGGCATTTCTGTCACTATAAAAATAAGTTGTAGTGGCACTAAAGCAGTTATGCATCTCTTGGGTTTTTTGTTTTTTTTTTTTAATGTGTAGAATTTGAAGTTGCTGGGCTTTTTCTTTTTTCATTTTCACATAAAATAATTGTATGTACCTGCCATTGAATCTACGTTCTACGGTTGTGTTTCTCAAACTGTAGCACATAGGCATCCCCTAGCAGACTTGTGAAGACACACAGCGCTAGTTTCACTCTTGAGGTTCTGATTCTGTTGGTCTGAATCAGACGCCCAAATGGGGCCAACAGTTTGCATTTAGTCTAAAGGCTGTCTGGAAGCCTCTGGTGCAGACACCACCCTTTCCTGGCCACACTTGCACTGATGGTTGCACGTGATGTGTTAGTGTCAGACTGTCCATCCAGTCCTGCCTCCTCACTCCCACCTGGCCCACACCACTGACCCGAGCTTTATACTCTCTCATGCCTCCTCCTTGTTGCTTCTGTCTGTTCAGGTGATCCTACCGCCTCTACCCGTTGTACCGCAATACTCAGAAGTGTCTGAGGGAGCTTCCTTGTCTCCAGCTGATCGGCTTCTTTTTCTGTCTCCTCTTCTTCCTTTCTTTCTTTCCTTCTTAGAAAAATGAATGTCTCTGGCACCAGCCTACCTCTCCACTAACCCCCTGCCATCTGGAGGAGAAAAGCCTCCACTAAGCTGCCCCACCTTTAGATTACCGCCCAACTTCTCCCTTCACTTCCATTCATTGCCAAGCTGTCTGGGAACAGTCAGTACTAACTAAAAAAGATTTGCTCTTGCCTCCCTTGACATAGACTTGCCATTCAATTCCAAGGTTTTTTTTTTTTACCCCTATAATGAAGGAAAGACATAATCTTTATAAATTGTGGTGAAATACACATAGTGTAGAACTTACCATTTAACCATTTTTAGGTGTACAGTTTAGTGGCATTAAGTGTATTCCCGCTGCTGGACACTCTTTACCACTATCCATCTACGGATGTTTGCATCTTGGAAAATGGAAACTGTATACCCATTAAATGGTAACTACACATCTCTCCCTCTTCCAGCTTCTAGCAATTACCATTCTGTTCTCTGTCTAAGAATTTGACTGTTGTAAGTACATTTTATGTCTTTCTGTGTCTGAGTCACTTAGCATAGTGTCTTCAGTGTTTATCCATATGGTAATGTGTCAGAATTCCTTTTAAAGGTTAAATAATACCCATTGTATGTATGTAGTATGTTTTGTTCACCCATTAATGGACAGTTGGTCGCTTCTATCTTTTGGTTGTTGTGAATGCTTCCATAAGTGTGAGTGTGCAGGAAGAAGTAAATTTGGTTAACTTGCAACCTCAGATGGAATTGTGTAGGCACTTATATAGCAGTCTTAACCCATCTATTGTCTGCGGTCACCAGATTTCCCCACCTGGTATTTGACTGACACTAACTTGGCTATAATGGCCAGGGGCTGCTCACTTAAGACCAGGGCCTGCCTCTCGTGTGTCAGCACACTGGGTCTCTGTGTGGCTGGCCATGTGGGACAAGTCCTTCTTCGCCCCCAGGGCTTCTGTGAGGTGATTCTTCCTGCCCACACCACCCCCACCCCGCTTTGGTTCATCCTCTGCTGTCAATTCCTTGTGCTCTGCCATCCAGCAGGCCTTCTGGAGAACTGACCTACCCCATTGTCGGGGACTGCCATCTCCGTGCCATCCGCCTGGTCATCTATGGATTTCTCTGGTCCTGTGTGTATCTTCTGAACATCTCCCCAGTAGTATCCCCAGGTTCTCTTCTGCATGTCCAGAGCAGAGCTCATTACCTTCTTTCTTAAAAATGCCCTCTCCATTGGGGTGCTTTTCTAGCTTGGAAACTCCAAGGTCACCCTTCTCTGGTCCCCCGCATCTGCCCTGGACAGGTCCTGCCTATCACATCTCAGGAATCCCTCCTTCCCTCCTGCAACCAACCACTCTTTTCCATCACCCCTTGACTGTTTTTTTTTTTTTTCATATTTCCCCTTTGCCTCTACCTTTGCTTACTGTCACCAGCAGGCCCCTCACACCCCTTCTCTTTGTTGCCAGAAACTGTTCCCCTAAAAAGCACCTGGGTCACCTTACTTTCTACAGGCTGGGTATAACTAGCTCCATCTGCCCTCATGTCCCCCGATCTTTTTATAGTCCCACAGACCTTTCCTCTGAGCCAAGGTTTCCCAAGCTTCCGGACTAAAATGGAGATGGACATTCACTGGGGCTGGAGTGGACCCTATAGTGTTTTTCCAAAAAGTACCCAGGTGATGCCGAGATACGGTACACTGGCTGCTGTGGGTAGAATGGCTGGACTCTAGGACAGATGTGCGTTTCACAAAGTGCCACACACCTATTTTCAGGCTATTGATAGTGTAAGAATTTTCAAGTTTTGTGTTATAATTTTAACATTTTATGATTTTGGTTTTGGTTTTTTGAGACAAGGTCTCATTGTGTAGTTCAGGCTGGCCTTGAACTCACAACAGTCCACCTGCCTCAGCCTCCTGAGTGCTGGGATTACAGGTATGTACTACCAGGTTCACCTTAACATTTTGTGTTTTATTATAAAATTAAATGTTTTCAGTCACAAAGGCAGATTCCTTGTTGCATGATTATTTGCTACTGAAAGAGTTTTCAAAGACTAAAAAAGGATTCTGTTTTCTTCAGAGATAGGTGCATGGATAGATGGATGGGAGTGAATGGCTCAGGAGACTTTTTCCTTGAAAGGGGATCCCTTTTGTGAGCTGCTGAAGACAGGGTCACTCTTTGGCTCTTTCTCTCTCCTGCTTGCTCATGCTCTTTCAATTTCCGTCTCCTTCTCCCTCTTCCTCTCCCCCTTATTTTCCTTCTCCCTCTCCCTCTCCCTCTCCCTCTTTTCTTAGACAGTTTCATTAAATTGCTAAGTTGCCCAGGCTGGGCTCGAACTCACGATCCTACTGCTTCAGCTTCCCAGAGTGCTGGGATTAAAGGCATGCACCACCACAACCAGCATTCATCTCTGTGCTGCGGGACCCAACAAGTGAGAGAAAGTTGCTTCTCAGAGCTATTGGGAAAGCTATTCTCAAGTCTTCCCTGGAGGAGATGAGTATGGGAACATGGTTTATGCTGGGAAGCCTGGGCTTGGCAGAGGAGTCATGCCGGGGAAGGTGCTGCCAGTAGTAGAAGAGGTGCTGGGCCTTGGTGAGTGGCACATCAGGCCCATCTTACGCAGCTGAGGAACTAACTGACTGGGTAAGACCCTTGATATTCTGGAGGCTTTGGCCTCATCCAGGACGGGCAGGTCTTGTGTGAGGTTAAACAGGCAGCGTGTGGAACCCCCTGCTACCCAGGAGTGTGACTGCATTAGCTACATGGGGAGGATTGGGAACAAGTTTCAAGAGGTGAATAATCAGGTTAACGGGTGAGGGAGTAGGATAGATGGCAGAGAAGGATGTTGACAATCTTGACCAGCCTGCTCCAGAAACTTCTCTGCCTTCCTGTCCTCTTCAGTCTGCCTCCCCCACTTCTTCCTCCCTTCTAGGACCCAGCCAGATGGTTGTTCCCCACTTCACTGAACAGGTTCCTTCTCAGCACCAAGGCTTTTCCCAGTAGAATTGGCTCTGTCAGGCATGGAGCTCAGTGCTGTCTCCTAGTACAGAGCATAAGCCTGGGACCATCTCCAGACCTGCACTCATTCACCAGATGACCCAGACTGGGCCCCCTTGTGTCTCAGTTTCCTCTTCCGCACACTAGGAACCATACTGGTGCCCACTGCACAAGGTCGAGTGCAGATTCCAGGCTGACATAGTGGCGCATGCTAATTATTCCGGCAGTGCTGGTTGTCAGCCACTGTTTGCCCTGTGACATTTGTTCGCAGCTTGAGCCAGCAGTCGTAGAGGAGGAGACAGTTGTGGTTTGTGCATGCTGCCTAGCAGGGCCGAGGTGGTGTGTGCCTGTGGGTGGACACTCTGGAGGCTGGTGCAGATTCCACACTTGGAGTGATGGTGATGCAAAACATGATTTATGGTGGGAAGGCTTGTGGAAAGGCAAATAGGACCACACTTCATATATACTGTGCTTTTCTTATGTGTAGACACATACACCTATGATAAAATATAATTTGTAAATTTTGCACACTAAGAGATGCACAACTAATAATAGGGCAATTGTAGCAATATGCTGTAATAAAAGTTATTTAGAATTTAAGGCCTGAGGGTTGGGGTGCGGCTCAGTGATAGAGTGCTTGCTTAGCACATGCAAGGCCCTAGGTTCTTTTGATCTTCAGCTCTACAAAACAAAAAAGTTAGGAATTGTTTATTTCTGGCTTTTTCCTCTTAATATTTTCTGACCCGATTAACTGCTGGTTACAAACTGTGGAAAGCCAAATAGCTGATATGGTGGGGCTGCTGTAAACCCTGAGACTTCTGCTCAGCTCCATGAGGTAGACCTGGGTCTGGAGTCTGCCAGGTTCAGTTGGAGTCATATCGTGAGTGATGATGGACGAAGGCAATAAGAGCCCTCGAGAGCATTTGGATCAGTATGGAGTGAATTGGTTTTGTTGGCTGATACTCCGTCCTTCCAGGTCAGCCTCACAGTTAGATTCCCCTTGGAAGCAGCTGCTTTCTGCCCCAGGGTAAGCTGTGGTCACAGCCTGGATGGTAACCTGGCAGCCAGTGGCACACTCCCCTAACTTCGCAGCCCTGAAAGGTGATTATTTCTGTCCCTGACTAGCCCTTGAGATCCCAGACAGCTGGAGCCTAAGACAGCCTCTTACCTGCCCATGAACCCACTACATCCTGGCCAATGCAGAGGCTCCGTAAATGCCCAACACATTATAGAAAAGGAGGAATGCAATTTAGGAAGGAAGGATCTGTAAATTGCTGTGACCAAAAGGGAGCGGGAGAGCCTAGCATATCACCTGGGAGACTCTGGATTGTGGAGTCCACAGGGCCTTGAGTGAACGTGTCAGGAAACGTCCTCCAGGGCTGTGAGTTCCCAGGAGTGGACAGTTCCACCAGGCAAATGGGAATTTTAGTAAGCTATCATGTGGATCTGGGAGCTAAGAGCAAGCCTGCTCTTCTGTGGTCTGGAGGACTTAGGGCCCATTTCAGCCTGTTTCAGTCAGGAAGTCTCTCCCAACTCCCCAGACCTCAGGGTACATGGGTACTTCTTCATGAGGCTGTGTGGGAGCAGTGGTTGATCTCCAGTGCAGCACCTTAGGGTACTTAATCCTCAGCCCTCAGTCTTCAGGGACCTGAGGACGTGTACTGCCTCCTGTCCAGGAGGAAGAAACAGGGTCTCAGAGAGGTTCAGTCACTTCTCCATAGCTGCATGCCTGGGAAGTGCAGGAGGCAGCCTGGCCTGCCCCAGCCTCGCGTGCTCCTGGGGGAGGAGTGGCTGCAGTTGTGCGAAAATGCCTCGTTGCAGGGTTGGGGGGCGGGCTGCAAGTCAGGTGGATGCTGGCTGCAGAGTGAGGGTAAGGAGGAGAGGACAGGGGAGTAAGCATTAAGCAGTTAAACCTGTGCACCTATAAAGCATCAGGTGACCCCGTTTATTAAAAAGTTCTGCTGGTTCAATTTTCTTTAAACTCATTATTGCTCATTATAGAAAATAACACCTATTTTGATTTTAAAATCAGATATTTAAAAATGTAATATTCTATTTATTGTGAAATTTTCCTGGATATCCTGTGGCTATCTTGTTGCTCCCTTAGGTGGCTCTCTAAAGTTGGCAGTTAGCTGTTTTAAATTTTCAATGTGATACAAAACCATTGCACATAAAACTTTGTTTTGGTCTGAATATTATCTTGACAGTAGAATTAATTCCATCAAACTGCCCTCAGCATTGTTGGAATGGTGTGCTGTGTTAGTGCCGACACAAGCCTTCTCAAAATGCAGGCGTAAGCCCTGTGTGCGTTAGTTGACAGTCATTCATTCGTGTGTACATTTCACAAGCATTTATTAAGTGCCTGTGGTACAGACTCCATTTTTTATGGCCAAGTCAGCAACTGCTGCGGGCGTTTTGGGCTTGACTGATATGTGCAGGAGTGTTAGGTTGTATACTTGATGGCCAGGCCCACCGTTTCTTTATCACTCCTTCCAGGAGCCCTGGACAGCCTGTGGGTGTAGAAGTAAATGTGGGTACTTCTGCAGTCACAGGGTTGAGTGGATGCTTGCCTGTGTGCATGGAGCTGCCTGTCTTCCCCCTCTGATGCTTACCAGTACCATACAGACTAACGTGCCATTCCCTGTTTCATCCATATATTCATGTGTTCAGTTACTTACTGTCTGCCATTCTAGAGAGACAGCAGTTCACTGATAAAGTCCAGCATTTATGGAGTGTATATTCTAGTAGAGGGTAGGGACATGGGAAATGGAATGAGACAGGCAACAAATAGTTAATATGCCTGGTGGTGATAAATGCTAAGGAGAAAAACAGGGAAGGAAGTGAAGGAGAAAGCCGGGTGCATATCTAACTTGAGGGTGTTCCTTGTAAAGGGAATAGCAGGCACAGACACCTGAGGGAGAAAAGGCTTGGCACAACCTGGGAACGGTGGCAGTGATTGTGACTAAACAGAGTGAGCGTGGAGGGGGGTGTGGGGGTGTGTGTGTGTTTGTGTGTGTGTGTGTGTGTGTGTGACAAGGGCAGGGAGGAGCAGGGCAGAGCTGGGTCGTACAAGGGCCTGGTTTAGCTGAAGGAGATCTAAGGCCTAGGTTCACACCTCCCACCTGTATCCACCTGTTTGGAGTTTGGGAACTGGAGGGCCATGCCTGCTCTTTGAAGCGATTCAGACTAACCTCATTTATTTTTGTTGCTTGTGTATGTGAGAGATCACTGAGATCGAGTTTTCTGGAGAAGGCCCTGGGAGTTGAAGCCCAGTCCCAGGGAAACCTGTCTCTTCCTATCTAACAGTTTATTTATCCAGGAGACTGGAAGGAATGTGTGGAACTTACCAGCACTGGGACACTCCATCCTGTCATCAGTTAGGGATACTTGTTTGATCTTGTGTCAGTTTAGGTTAGCTAATAGAAGTGTGTGAATGCCATTGTTGGTACATATTAGTATGTTTAGCCTTCAGATTTATTTCAGCCAGCTGTGGGTGCTCTTGAGCAGTCCTAAGAAGCAGGGTGAGGGGAGCTGGTGACTTTTTTTTTAAAAATCTACCTGCAGTGGGTACCTTGCAGTAGCTTATCCCACTTGAATTACTGGTCACCTGCTGCGTCCTGGGCACCAGGCCACTGCCATAGTGCTGGTCTTTGACAGACCCAGATCAACTTTCATGTGCAGTGGTGAGAGCTCTGTCTTACACCATCTACAAAAACAAATTCAAAACAGATTGGTAACCTAAATATAAGTGCTAAAGTCATAAAATTCTTAGGAAAAAAATAGGGATAAATCTTCATCACCTTGAATTTACTAGTAGATTCGTGGAGATGACACCAAAAGCCCAGTCAGCAAAAGAAAAATAGACAAGTTGGACTTTGTCAAAATTAAAACTTTAGTGCATTGAAGGACTTTATCAAGAAAATGAAAGGAAACCTTCAGGATGGGAGAAAATATTTCAAATCGTACATCTGGTAAAGGCGTAATGTCTAGAATTTGAAGAATTCCTAAAATCTCAGCAACCCAAATTAAGGCAAGCCCAATTCAAAAATGGGCAGAAGACATGAATAGACATTTCTGTAAAGACATGCAAATGGCCAATGGACACATGTCAAAATGCTCCAAGTTACAAATCGTTATGGAAGTACAAATCTAATCCATAATGAGACACCATGGCACACCTACCAGAATGGCTATAATTAAAAGAAAACTGTAAGTGTTAGTGAGAATGTGGGGAAATAGAAAACATCATATATTGCCGGTGGAAATCTGAAATGGTACAGCCTGTGTAGGAAGGTTTAGCGGCTCCTAGAAAGCGAAATATGGAATTAGCAGTGACCTGGAATTTCTACTCATAGGTATATACTTGAAAGAATTGAACACAAAGAACTGAACAGACTCTTGTACATTGATGTTAATTGCAGCACCATTCACAGCAGCCAAGAAGTGAAAACGACCCAAATATCTGTCAACAGGTGTATTGGTTTTTAAAGATGGACTGTTGTATAGTTATAAGGAATAAACTTACGATACATGCTAAAATATAGAAGAACCTTGAAAACACTACTACGTAAAACTAAACCAGACACCAAAGGACAACTATTTCATGATTCTACTTCTGCAAAAAATCTAGAGCAGGCAAATGCATAGAGACAGAAGGTGAAAGTTGCCAGGACTTGGAGGAGGAGTAATTGAGAGTTATTGCTTAATGGGTACAGAGTTTCTGTTTGGGGTGATGAAAATTTTCTGGAAATAGATAGTGGTGATGGTTGCATAACATTATGTGTGAATGGAATTAGTACCATCAAATTGTACACATGGAATGGTTAAAACAGCAAAATTGCTGTCTTATGTATATTTAGTAAAATATAGCAATTTAAAAAAACAAAGTAGGTTTATTTGGGAGAAACCAGGTGTTGTCAGGAGGCCCTCAGTTTGGGTTCTCTTCTGTTGTTGGGTTACAGGGCAGTCTTGTGTGCTAAACCCGTTTCCTTCTGATATGAGAATGGAGTAGGAAGGTAGGTGATGAGTGTCTCTCACAGAGCATGGGAGGTCTCAGAAGATGCCTTCCCAGCCCCTTAATTCTATCCTTTCCAGAATAAAAGATTGTCCTGCCTATTAAGAAAAACAGGAAATAGTAAATTAGATGATTGTGCCAAAATCATTATCAATGACCTGCTCCTCTGTTCTGCAGTTTTTGTCTGGACATTCATCTAGCCCCTTCCTGTCAGCTCATGTCCCCCTCATGTTTGGTGGCTTTGCTCCTGGGCCCCACATCCCTGAAGTTTGTGCCTGCCCCTGGGCATGTGCTACTGCTTCCTTCTCTGGGCTTACTGTGAATTCTTTGAAATCTGACCTCTGCTAATTAGAAGTCATCTGAACATCCAGCCATGGTGATGTGCACCAGCTTGGAATATTGTAAAACCATAAGAAAGAAGTTAGTGATGTGTTTAAAATTTTTGGACAAATGTTGACTTGTGATAATGCAAAAGAGTAGAATAGAGGGTTGTGCAAACATAACAACTTGCTAAGTAATGCACCCCCAAGAAGACAACATCATTCGTTGGCTGGCCTATTTTGTGGAAGATGAGTGCCTCAAAGTATACCCGTTGTAATCAGCCATCGATCTGCTTCCTGTCTGGGGTCAGCTGCCATCAGTGCTCAGAGCCACTTGGCTTTTGCACAACTGTTCAGGTAAATTCTGCTCTGCCCAAGCATCTTCCACTGCTAATTTAGATGCTGTGAGGCCATCTAGGATCTTCCCAAGCCCCAGACACATCCAGGGTATTCCCCAGTTTATCAGTTACTGGTACTGCTGACTATCTTTCTCAGATCCTCAGCCTAAAACCATCATGTGGAACCAGGCGTGGTGGTGCACACCTGTAATCCCAGTACCTGGGAGGCTGAGGCAGAAGGATAGCTGCAAGTTCGAGGCCAGCCTGGGTTACACAGTGAGTTCAAGGCCAGCCAGAACCACATAGTGAGACCCTATCTCAAAACAAACAAACAAACAAACAAAAAAGAACCCTGAGGTGTGCCTCCAAAAGTGAGCCAGCAAGGGTGTGATTGAGTTCTAGTTTAATGGGAAGCCAACCTTCGTGGGAGCCAGAAGTGGGCCTGGCACTGCTGAGACCCCTAGAGGTAGGTGGGGGCAGAGGGGTCACTGGCTGGATGTGCAGGTTGTGCACTCTAGACCTCCCTAGGAAGAAACCACTGGTCACAGGGTAGGAGGAGCCCAAGGTCAAACCCAGGGCCTGACCTCAGGAAACAGGGTGGCCCACTCCTGCTCTCAGGTTGCTAATAATTAACCCAGGATAGCTGCCTGTCAGGCTAGAAGGGCCTTTAGACAGCATGTGACGCACTCCAGCCCTTACCTTTGGCAAAAGTGAGAGGAAGTCATTTACTCCATTTTCTCAATTCTAAAAGGTGCTCATCCACTTTTTAACATTTCTGAAATCGCCGTGACCTTCATAATAAAAGGGTACTTTGGAGGTCCTGTTTCTTTAAAATAATCTTTCTGAAACACCAGCTAAATCAATTGTGTCATCTTACAGTGAAGGGAATATGGTAATAAATACCCAAATCCTTACTCAAGTTTCTAATGTTGCAGAATTAATTCGGGGGAAAGAAGGTTTTCTGGATCATTTCCTTTGTAAGAGGAAATTTACCTCCATGTGAGCCTCAGGGAGTGTTTACAACTATTATCTCAAAAGGGTAAGAATATACCTGTAGTCAGTGAATTGCAAAGAGTAGAGCTCAGTGTGGGGCCCTTTTACCCCCAGTGAATCACATAATCCCCTTTTCCCTGGTTGTGTGGGTCGGTAGACTCAGGTGGGAGGTGTGATCCCCAGAACCACGCTGGAGATCCTCTTGCACTTGGAGTCTGACTCTGACCTGACGGTTCTCTATGAGTCTGATCTACTAGTCCATAAATCCAGAACAGCAGTGCTGCCTGCAGGCCCAGTCAGAATCAGTGGTGTGAGGAGTGATGAGTGTGAAAGCATCTGGAAAGCTCTGAAGTTCCTGCAGGACTCGTGGTCACTCATCAGGCCAGAAATCCTGTGATGAGACTGTGCAGGGACTCTAGGAAGATGGGTGGAGTGTGTTAGATATGTCTCGAGTGGACCAGGTCCCCCACTGTGTTGGGTATGAAATTGCTGCTTCTCAGAACTATTACAGATAAGGAACCAAGACTTAGAAAACCAGTTTGTCCAGGGTCATAGCAGAAAAGGTGCTAGAATACAGCTTTGACTTTAATCTTCAAACTTCCAATTGCTCTTGGCCAGCCGAGACCCCTGGCCACTCAGAGCTTCTAGGCAAAGATTCGAGTCACCAGGTGTTAGGCCTCAGTCCAAATAAATGCAACAATAGGAGCAACAGGATTTAGGATTTTTTTGTTTTGTTTTGTTTTGTTTTTGGTGCTGGGGATCGAACTCAGGGCCTTGTGCTTGTAGGGCAAGCACCCTAACCACTGAGCTAAACACCCAGCCCCTAGTTTCTTTTTTTTAAGAGTTAAAATTCTTTTTTTGTTTTTAGTAGCAATTATATATTTCTATCCTGTATTTTGTATTAAATATTTTAAGGTATACAACCTGATGTTTTGATATACATACACATTTCAATTATTCCTATTATTCTTCTATACTGTTATTCTATTTAGCATGGTGGTGTGCTTTGTATAAGTCTTTTTTAGATTAATTTTTTGATCTCATTTTATCAAGACACAAAGCCCTGGAAATTTGAATAGTCCACATAAAAATACATTTTATCTTAGGTTCTAGAGTTGCTGACAACCAGCAGGAGTACTATACCCAGTATAACCTGAGATGGCCTTTCGGATTGAAACCTTCCAGGCAGAGGACTTTAAAGAGTGCTTATGGGCTCTCAGCTGAGAAAGCCAGCCAAAGCATAGCAGACTACTGACTTCCCAGGCTGATTAGAAACAAATAAAGGGATGTCTTCTTTTGGTGGTGGAGGGAGGTGGAGTATAAAATTTTTTTCTGTGTTTCCTTGAGGTAAAATTATGGCAAGGGCTACTAATAGTGAGGATTGGGTTTCTCTGACTGGGCCGTTGCTGGCTTTAGATTCCTTGGCAGGAGCAGAGGCTGGTGGGATGGTCCAGTCGTGAGATTCCAGTCCCTTGGCTGGGATGTGCTACGATTAGCACATCTCAGACCTTTCAAAGTGACTTTAGCTGTTTTCTTTTCTGAAGTCTTCTGCTGCTTTTGGGTGGGGGTTGGAGCCTAAGATAGAAATATGGACTGATACCCAAATGGGTGTGTCTGTGCCCGAGGGCAAATATTAACACAGTATTTTTGTAACGTTTATGGAACTTGATTCTTGTCCATGTAGAGGAAATTTATTCCATCTTGTTTGCCAGTCTGTTTGGAGCCCAGTAGAACCATTCAGAGAGAAAATGAAAAGAGGTTGGTTGTTTAATTTTAGGTAGGAACTGCTAAATACTGAGTATATTCTATTGTCCCATTTTGAGCTTTGCATATTGCTTTTTGTCTCTTTGTGTTTTTTGGTCCCCTTTTGTCCAAGAATGATCTATCCATTTAGATTTATTTCCTGTGAGAAATCCACGTAGGAAATCTGATTTTGGACAGTGTTGCAGTTGGGCGTGGCTCACATGTACACAAATAGACCCCTGGTATGTCTGAATCAGAGGTCATGGTAGACGGTCCCATGCTGGAAGCCTCATGTTTATTTGTCCCACCTTCTCCAGTTGTCAGTTTGCCTTCTGTAGCTTTCTCAACATGGGTCTTTTGCAGCTCCTTTGTTTAATTACCTCTAGTGATGGGGGAGCTCCCTGCTTTCTGTATTTGTGTGGCCTTGTTCAAAAGCTCTTCTGTTGAGGAGAAATCTGTTTATCTTCTGCCCTGTGAACCCTTGAGGTCTAATGATAGTACCTAATTTGCACGTGTGTTGTGTTCAACCTTGGAAAGCTGGGAAATCACCCTTCTTGTACAGATAAAGAAACCCAATCTCATGGAGGATAAGCAATCTCTCTTGAGATTCATCTTTCCACTTAGAAGTGGTTAAGTGGAGTCTGAACCACAGCTGCTTGATGCAGAAGCTGGTAGCTTTCCCAGAACCTCATGCCGTATCCTCATTCCTGTTCTGTGTGGCAGCCCTGGGTTTATCTGAAGACTCCAACCTTATCTTCTCGGAGGTTTCCCTAGGATTTCAGGTATTCCTCAGATACTCTCACTAGGTATCTTTCCATTGAGTTCCTAAAATATGTGTGCTTGTCTGCTGGGCGTGGTGGTGCATGCCTGTAATCACAGCACTCCGGATACTGAGGTGGGAGGATTGCCTTGAATTTGAGACCATCCTGGGGCTACATCGTGAAACCCTGTCTCAAAAACAAAACAAAATGAAATGTGTGTGTATGTCCCCTCCCAGCCTTTGCACATGCAAAGAAGTCTCCCCTAGCACTTGCCCTTTGCCATCAAGATTGCCACAAAGCCTTAGTGACCTGGTCCCACCACCCACCAAGCTGAGCGGGGGTCCAATTCCCACAGTGTTTTTCCAGTCCCTCGGCCTTTATATCCCTAGAAGTAGACACTCCAAGCACCTCTGCCTTTGCCATCTGACTTCCTGGCCTGGCGAGATGCCAAGGAAATGAGTATTGAGTGAATAAATGGTCTAGAATTCCTTTGTCAGAGTAATAACAAAAGAGTCTAAAAGTAATTATGAACAAGATCTACAGGTCTGGGTTTTGAGAATTGCATCTAAGGTGAGAATTCTACGAGTTGCTTGGAAGCGTTGGGTAAGTCCTGGAAGTTACTCGCCTCTGTCCGGGAGCTGGCATCTGGCCAGTTTGTCGCATTAAGCAGCTTTGCTGGCTTTTAGGTCTCTAGGTCCACCTAGGTGGTACATAACAGCAAAGGTTCACCAGTCACGGATCAGTGACTTTGGGTGAGACCGAATGGCAACTCTCCTTGCCCATAGCATTTGGGCCACCATAGGCAGCCGTGTGTGTTCCAGGATGGAGCCCTGCAAATTCGGTGAAATTGGAGGGTGGTCACTTTAGCAAGCACCTTGATAACGTTTTCAGAAACATTAAAACCAACAACAACAACAAAAACTTCTAAAAATCTCATGAAAACAATGCTGTGAGTCAGGAAGAGGTCACCTCTGGAAGGCAGATGTGGCCCAGGACACTGTATACTCAGGACTGTTACTTTCTTCTCTGTGTGATGCCTCAAGACAAAGTCTTTTTAAAGGAAAACCAAATGGCTTCATTCAGTGTGCTCAGCATGGGTTCTTCTAGCTTAGGAGGAAGCTTGTGTTTAAGTGAGCTAGTGTCTGGTCCAGTGTGGCACCGGCTCCTGCTGGAGGAGGCTGGTTTCTCTTTTTAGCAACATTACCTCTTTCCCCAGACTGTCTCCAGCCCCGCAGCATTCTTTATCTTGCCCTTTAGGGAGCTAAAAACGACTTCTTGTTGTCCTCCCAGTATCAAGTATAACTTTTTTATTTTGTTAGTTTTGCAAGTGTCATGGTGCTTCACCTATAAATAAAACCTGTAAATAAACCCAGTCTCCATAATAAGAAAACTATTGACATTTTGAAGTTGTATGAGAACAAGGGTGCTAATTACAGGTCTCAGTTTGAATACAACTTATCCTAGAAATTACTCCTTCACTCTCCCAGGGACTTCCCTGGAAGATCCACTCTCTGAACAAATTGAAGGATCCATGAAACAAATGGTTTGATCCCAAGATTATACTTCTGGAGTATCGATGACCACAAGATAATTTGAGGGTTGTTAAAAGTGACATGTGTGTTTTAGCCTATGTGGAAAATAATCATGTAAGGTCTCCGTGTAAAATATTTTCCTAATTTACTTTTAATGAAGAGAAGTTATTAATGTGTCTACAAAAGCATATCCAAATTTTAAAAATGTTTTTTACACCAATAATTGATTGCATTGTCAGCTGTGATTATCATTCATTAGCAGACTTTAAGCTTTAAAATGTTATTTGAAAATTAATTTTTTGGTCTGTAGCCTCAGGATAAATTAGTTTATTAGCTTCAGGGTTAAGATAGCAATATGAAAATGCCTTGATTGATGAATAGATTTAGTTTTCTAATTTAGTAAGTATTCTGTAATGATTGCTTATATTAAAAGCTAATTTTAAAAGTGTTAGTGTATTTGTCTTTGTATTATTATGCAGTGTTGTATGTAGGAAATTAAAAAGGGCAAGAAAGAAAAAATGGCAGAAGGTAGTGTTTATTAATTTAGAAAAATTGTATAGAGTCATAAGGAAAAAGATGAAATTCACTGTACTGGTTACATGGTAATTTTGCTATCAACTGCACGTAATTTAAAATTAATAAAGTGAAATATATATAGGGAGGTGTTTTCTAGGATATAGGCATTTTACAAATGAGAACTAAAATCACTAATTTTTAAGTAGTTGAGCTGAATTTCAAAGCCTAATCATGGAAAATGGACAAATCTCTTTTTCTTCCATTGCTGCTTTTTAAGAAAATGATGGTTGATTCTTCCATGTGTTTCTGAGAAAAGATGCGCTTTGCGCAGGTACTATGGCTTTTTTTGGGTAACTTTGATCTTAGGAAATGTTAAAAATTGGTGTCTGTGAATGATCACAGCTACTTTGAACAAGCCATCTGGCTTTATCATAACAGCAAATGATAGAGCCTCTTCTTGAACCAGCTTTCTTCTCCCCCATTTTGACAACAGTGCTAATCCCTGCACTGATATATAGGCTGGGGAACCTGTTACTTCATCAGCAATGATGTAAGAAGTGTTTCTCCCACACGGAGCCCTGGGAACAACCGCTGGGGCACAGCTGCAGGTTATTAGGAAAACTGACATCAGGGAACTGATCCAGCCAGCATGGCACAAAGTAGTGAGCGAGTGATAAAGGTGACATCAGGGCCCTGGTTGTCCCCCTGAAGACTTGGTTAATACAAAATGCCACCCAACTTCTGTGTGTTTACAGCAAAAAGGAAAAGAAAGCAATACTAGTACTATCTTACCAGCTCAATAAAACATTTATCTTCAATACGTTAAATACTGGGATTTTATGAGAATTGCAGTTGATTTGATGAGTCACTGTCTCACATGGCTGATGGTACATGTTCTTTTCTGTGCTAGAAATGTCCCTCTCCAGCAGATCAGTCATCTGTTGGAGCTCATAAATAGAAAAGGGGAAAAAAAAAAGAAAAAGGAGGAAGAAAGAACTTTCCTGAGTTCACTGGGGAGGAAGAGTTATGGAAAGGGAACTGGGCTACAGAGAAGGCCTTATGTACTGGAAAAAGGATTCCAGAAATAAATAAGCTGAACTGTGAATGATAAGAACAAAAGAGCAGAGCTGTTTTCCCTTCAAGTCATAGAGCTGGAGGTGAAGTGTCTTCCTCTGGTCGCCACTAGGTGGTAGCATTGGTCTGGGTCAGCTTGAATACTGTGTTATTTAGGTTGGTTCCTGCAGCAGCCACATCAGTTCATTTACATGGGTAATTCACAAACTAGGTATTTCTAAATCAAGATCCCCTCCTCCTCTTCCTTCTCTTCCTCCTCCTCCTCTTCGTCCTCCTCTTCCTCCTCATCTTCCTCTTCCTCATCCTCCTATTCTTCCTTCTCCTATTCTTCCTTTTCCTCCCCCTCCTCTTCCTTCCTCCTCCGTCCTCTCTCCTCCCTCCTCTTTAGCCTCCTCACTTCTCTTTATCCTCCTTTTTCTTCCTCCTCTTCCTCCTCATCCTCATTCTTCCTCCTTCGCCTCCTCTTCCTCTTCCTTCTCCACCTCCTTCTCCTCTTTCCTCCTTCTCCTCCTTCCTCCCTCTCTTTTCTTCTTACCTCCTTTTGTTCTTCCTCTTCCTTCCTCCTCTTTCTCCTTCCTCCTCCTCCCTCTTCTTCCTTTTGTTCCTCCTCTCCCTCTCCTTTTCGTCCCCCTCCTCCTCCTTTGCCCCCTCCACCTCTTCCTCCTTCTTCTAAGCTGCAACTTGCATTCCTGAGTTAAAGGTCTAAGTTCCTCATTTTAAAAAATAAGGGTATGGCATAATGTGTACTTCCTTTAAGAGTGATCCAGAGGCAATTGGGTTGGCATGCACTGCTCTCTTTCTGTCTATGGCTCAGTAGCTTCTGAAAGAACAGAGGTCTGTGGATCCACCTGGAGACAGACACTTAAGAAATAAAGCAGTGACCCCTCCCCAGGCTCTGGGGCAGCCCAGAGGGACTGTAGTGGAAAACCTATTCCCCAGTCCTGGCCACGAAAGCACTGGTGTTCACGTGCCCAGGGTGTGGTGATTTGTGACAATGTCTTTTTGCTTCTGATTCCACTGACTGTAGAGAAGTTCAAATGTATGTGACATATTTGTAACAACTGCTTTTTAACCCTAGCAAGCTGTCTTCATTTAAATGAATACAATTTTTAAGAAACAAAGCATCTGTGTACTATCTGTAAGGTGTTTAAAATCAGGCTACCCCTTCAAAATCTGGAATCTGTAGTCAGCACCTGGTAGCATCAGAAGCTTAATGTAAATAAAATATGTCCTACATTATGTTAGGCATTTTGCATGTGCTGTCTCTAGCTCTGCCAGTATTTATTGAACCCCTGTGTGCAAGGTAAGATGTTGTCCCTTTCAGTGTTTCCCTCTCTTTTGCTATTGTGCAAAATATTCTATAGCTGTAACTGTTTAATTTTTTTTAATTGTTCAAAGAATAGGCTTGGCTTCTGTGTTGTAAATGGCATCAGCTGCAGCTGGGATCATTTGTGGTCAGAGAGGCCAGTGTGTTCCTGTTTGGGTTGTGGCTTTGTTTAGAATTAAGAGGCTTATAAAGGAAGCTGTAGAAACCCTGAGTTCCCCAATTGCTGTGGTACAGGAAACAGGGCAATTAGTCAGCATCCATTGTCCCAACCAAATTGTTTAAGACACAGTTTCAAGACAATCTGAAAACGCTGCATGGCTCAATTATGTAGTTGTTCAACATCAGGCATGCTCTTATCAAGGTTTGCTTTAGGAGCAATTGTAGGAAGAGCACTTCTGTACTTCCATAAAGTACCATTTTATGACATTGTCTTTAGGTTCCAAGCCCTTTATGTTACAATCAGAGATGGATGCAAGGAAGGGAAACCCTATCTCTGTGGTTGGCAGTCTGCTTTTATTTGGTCAGCTGGTTGTGTGACGCTGGGCAACGTTGTTAACGGTGGTTGATTCATAGGTGTCATGGTCCCCACACTGCAGATGTGTGAGGGGCTCCTCGGGTGAGGAACAGTTTGCAGATCTGTGCCTGCAGTTGGCACTCAGTCCATGTGAGTTTCGTTGACGGCTTCTGTGTGAAATCATTGTTGTTTTCTGTCCAAGGTCACGGTGTAATTATCTCTGCTCTGTCTGGCCACTCTGTGGAACAATTGCCCAGCTCTTTCACACATGCCCACAAGTGAATGGCTTACATTCTGCCGAGCCCCCATTCTAAGTTCCGTTATTCAAAATACATCCCAAGTTCCCTGTAAGCCCACTTGCTCCTCCAGGCCTTGACTGCCAGGCAGAGGCCCTGTCTTAAGAGGGCCTTCCAAAAGGAATATCTTCCTGTGTCACCTCCCGGGTGCTGAATCATCACTTAGGGTGGGGCTGCAACAGACATCAGTTTTTAAAAGTTCTCCAGGTGATTCTGGAGTGTGCCTCCCACTAAAACCACACTTGTAATGATTCTATTGTATCTATTAAAAAAAAAAAAGCTACCTACCTGAGATTCCTAAGAACTAAGCAACAAAATTGACATTTAAAATTCATTGTGGGTTAAAGCATTGTGGAACACATTTGTTGTCTTTTGATAACTTTTTGTATTACTCAGAAAATACATCCTTGCTTCTAATGACATTTTCATTGAAAAGGGCAAGGTGGAGGTGGTGGGGTAGGTGGAATTTTATAAATGATTGTTTTTTTTTTTTGCACTGCTGGTCCCATGAATTTTCTTTATTAATATTTGAGAGTTGCCATCCCTATCTACAGGAGAATGGAGTTGTGCCTACACTCCTTAAATATGTTGGTAAGGGACCAAAGTGCATTCCTTTTTTCCTGGATTTACCTTCTACACAGCTTTCACCTCCATGTTTTCTTGCACCCAGTCTGTGTCTGGAGCTCCCTGAGGCTCAAATCTCAGGCCTCCACTCTGCTTTGTCCTCATCCCTTCCAGAGCTGAGTCACCTCCCTTTGCTGGTGACTCACAAATCTTCATCTCTGGCCCTGCCCTGACATTTGCTGCTGCTTTTCCAGTTGTCTGTGACTTGCTTGTGCCAGGGCAAACCCTGGATCAATCACTTGGGCATCATTCTCCTGGGAGACTGAGAGTTGCAGATGCTCAGGCCCCACCCAGCCCTACTGGAACCATAGTCTGTGTTTTAATAAGAATCTCAAGAGCTCTCTATGCATACTGCAGTTTGAGCAGAGCTGTTCTGTGGAGCTTCTCCACTCTACCCTCATTCTCATCCCATCCTTTTCTCTTGCCTGCTCCCACCAAACCAAGTTTGTAGATCAGGTTGTACTGCTGTTTTTCCAAACTATAAATCGTGGCTTCATTTTCTGTGTCATTGTTCCCTTTCATTTATTGGTTCATTCAGTGGTTTACTGACAGCCTGTCAGAGCTAGATGTTAGAGTTACAGTGAGCAAAACCAGACCTGATTGTTACCCTCATGGAGCTTGGTCTCTAATGGGAGAAGTGGCTGTTAAATCAAGTGATCAGTGTGAAATGAAGAGCACTATAGACAGCGTTTATAACACAGATATGTAAGTGCTGGGGGAGACCTGGGAAGGCGTCTATGAGAAGTGGTGCTTGTGCTGAGCAATGAGTAGGAATTAGTCAGATGAAGAGGAGCAGAAAACGCATTGCAAGTAGCAGGAACAGCATCTGCAAAGGCCAGATCATCAGAAAAGATTCATAGAGAATTAATTTGCTCTTAATGCCTTTATCTGCATTTGCTCTTCCACCCTGTCTTGTCAGATTTCCATCTCCTCCATTCCCTACACTGGTTTGATTTGTAGGAATGTGTTATATATTCTCTGTAGAGATTGAGACCTTGGCCCCCCACCTGCGTGGCATGGCCATGTTCTCAGTTGCATACCTTTTCTGTCTTTGAGTCTGCCCCTCCACAATTGGGCTTATTGTTAAACTCTTTTCCTTACTGATTCCGGATAACAGGGTCAGATTTTTAAACTGCCCACTAATTCCCTCTTTGTAAATATAAGGGTCTTTGTTTATTTTTTAAACTTGTTACTAAAATATAATGAAATACTCGTTTACTAAAATGTAATGAGATACCTGGCATACAAGTTGTGAAGAAGAGAGGTTTATTTAGCTCACAGTTTTGGAGGTTGAAAGGTGGGGCACTGTCCTGGCATTGAGTCGATTTTCAGTGCATCACAACATGGTAAATGGCAGTGTGGGGACACACACAGGAGGAAGCAAGCGATAATATCTCAGAGATGTAGGAGCAGAAGGAAAGAGCTGGGGCAGGCTTGAGCTTGTTCTTTTTGTAACAGCCCTCTGGCAAGAGCTACCCAAGGGGTGGGGGTGGGGGGTGGTAAACACTTCAAGCTTCCAATGACCAGCCTCCCAGAGGTTTCCACCGCTTCCCACAGCACTACTCTGAGTCCAACCCCTCAATCACCGTGGACTTTGAGGAACACAAACTGTATTCAAAGCATGGCAAACTTACTTGTAGAAAAATGTACAAATCACGAATATATGCCTGAATTTTCACAGAATGAATTCACAAGTGTCATTAGCCCCCACACTAAGGCATGAGATGTTAAAAGCATCCCAGAAGAACCCTGTCCCTGTGCCCCTCCTACTCAGTATACCCAAGGGTGACCACTGTCCCTGTCTTCTATCGGCATCAATTAGTTTTGCCTGTTTTTTGACTTTGTACAAGTGGACTTGCGATAAGTTCTTTGTTGTGGCTGGCTTCTTTTGCTCATGTTAACAGCGAAGAGATTGTTTCACGTTGTTGCGTGTCATGGCAGCTCATTTCTTTGCTGTGTCGTAGTGCATGGCATGACTGTACCAGGTTGTCCATTCTACCAGTGATGGCCATTTATGTCTTTTCCAGTCCAAGGCTGTTAGGAAAATTCTTGTATATACCTCTTTGTGAGCAAATGTACATTTCGTGTTGCACACCAGCCCCGGGATGGCATTGCTGCATCGCAGAGTAGAGCTCAGTTCCGTTTACTTAAGTGTCTCAAAGTAGTTGCCCAAACTTGTTTTCATCGGTAGCACATGCGAGTTCCAGCTGTGGTACGCCCTCCCAGGTGTGTCAGTTACAGCCCTTTCCGTGGGTGTGTGGTGGCAAGTGTGGTTTCACTTTGCATTTCTTTGACAGGCATGATTGTTGTTTTACGGCACTGTTTCTTCTCTCATTGAATCAGAACACTTCATATAGCCTTTGTAGATCTGTATATTACACAAACCTTTTACTCTATGGGATGCCCTTTGTGCTTCTAAATATTATCTTCTAATGAACAGAGGTTATTAACTTTAATATAATCCAATTGATCAGTGAATCTTTTCAAGTTTTAAATCATATTTATGCTATGCTTAGTTCTGTAAAATTTTATGGATGGAGTACACAAATACCTAGACAGTAAAATGTAAATAAAAAGTTCAGAGCCTGGGAAATTAGAATTAGGAGATGATATAGACCTGCGAGGTAATAACAGACAAATAAACAAGCCATGTAATTCTAGGAATGTTATAATTGAGCAATACATTTTACTTAGAGCTTCTTAGAAGTCAAAACTTAAATGGAAACACAGTGTGTTATTTAGTTCTCACTACCTAGGAGCTCCCCAGCCAGTTCTTCAGTCAATCAGAGCGACGGGTGTAAAGGGCATGGGGTGGGCTGTGAGGCCTGTTGGTAGCTGGTAATTATTGTGTGAAAGAACTAACAAGTATGTCTTACTTTACAGGTTATTCATCAATAGTTATGACCTCCCGGTTACGTGCGCTGGGTGGAAGAATTAATAACATACGCACCTCCGAATTACCCAAAGAGAAAGCTCGATCTGAAGTCGTCTGCAGCATACGCTTTTTAGATGGCTTGGTACAGACCTTTAAAGTTAATGTAAGTTTCTCCACAATTTTTTCTGAATTAATGTTCATAAGAAATAATTTTCATCTCTTTTCTTACAAAATGAAGAAAAAAATATATTCAAGCTTGAGACTCTGGGTTTTGTATGTTGAGATTAGACTTTGCCCATGTCTTGCCTACCCTGCCCCTTCTTGGTGACGTGAGCTGTGTGACTCTCAGATATTGCTGCTTCAGCGATGTCTCCATCTCCTTCCTGAGGCAGAGCTGCTTCTCAGGTGGTGGTGCTCTTTGTGTGCTTTTTTAGAGCTTGTGCATGTTGCATTTAAAAAAAAATAGCTATAACCATTAGAATACGTGTTGGCCATGGCACTGTGAGCTCCATGAGGACAGGGAGGGTGTCCCAGCCAGGCCTGATACACAGCAGGTGCTTGTTAAATGTATGAGTGGGATGGCAGGGAACATGGAGGTCCTGGCTCCTCCCACCTAGAGCCCCTGGCAGAGCCAGGACTGGGAACATGGTTCCCGGGCTCCAGGCCAGCAGCAGTCAGATGCTAGGACGGTAGTATCCCCTGCTGGCCACCCACACAGATCACTCCAGAGGTCTGTGACCTTCGTCTATCTCTTCTATTGTTGCCAGGGCCAGAGGGGTCAACCCCAGCCCTGAACCAACTGCCAGCATCTGCTGCCGACTGGACAGTCCAGTATGCAAGGACAGGGAGGAGAAAAGACAGAGGTGAGAGAACAGTTTTGAGGATAAGAAATACTACAAGAATTTAAAGCATAACAAAAAACTGATCCCTACATCTACCCCACCTACAAGTTTGCCTCTTGCTGACCCCAGCCACTGTGGACCTCGGTGCAGGCAAGAAAAGGCAGTTTGCAAGAACCCTAAGCGTGGAGGATGTTATATCTTTTTCCACTCCAAGGCTGGGACAACTGCTTGGGGCTGTGGCCACAGATGCTTCCCCAGCACCAGACAAGATTTGGATTGTGGGAGTTGGGAGATGATCAGTGATGACAGGTGTTTCCCAGCCTTCTACCCTACTCTCCTACCCACTTCCTCAGCTTCCTAGGCCTCCACCTGTTCGCCAGGGTCAGGTCTAGGTTCTTTTTTGTTTTTTTTTCCAGTGCTGAGAATTGAACACAGGGCCTTTGCATTGAGCTATTCCCCAGCCCACTTTTAAAAGTTTTTTATTCTGAAAGAAGATCTCACTAAGTCACTAAGTTGACTGGGCTGGACTCAAACTTGTGATTGAGTGCTAGAAATACTGGCATATACCACTATGTCCAACAGGACCTCATTCTTGTTAGGGAAGGAAATGTCATCATAGTAAAAAGGGAAAATTCCAGCAAGGGAATCTAATTATCTAGTTAGATATCTCCCAAGTTTAATTAGAGGATATGGAATAAAGTAAATACCTGTGACTTGCTTCCCCCTACTCCCAGTACTGGAGATTGAACCCAGGGGCTTTACACCAATTTATATCCACAGCCTTTGTTTTTATTTTTCATCTCGATAACATGATCTCACCAAATTGCCCACACCAGGCTCGAATTGGCAAACTTTCTGCCTCAGCATCCAAGAATGCTAGGATTATAAGTGTGTGCCACCACACACGGCTGAACTCAGGGTCTTGAGTGTGCTAGGCCTTGGGTTTGATCCCCAGCACTGTTTTGGAGAAAAACGCCCTCTAGGGATGACTTTCCAAATGAACCATAGGTGATGCTGGAAACGTTTTTGTACCTGGACCATCCACTATGGGAGCCACCAGTCGCAGGCAGCTGTCAAACACTTGATTTGTGACTCCTATGCATGAAAAACTAAGCCTTTAATCTGAATTAAAGTTTAAATAGTCTTGTAGTTCAGAGCGCCCACTTTGGACAGCACAGCCCTATGAATGTTTCTTAAAATGCATCAGAACTTGTAGGATACAAATCCCTTGTCCTGCCTGGATATTTGAGACACCCTCCAGGGTTGGGGTGTGGGGACCTGCATTTTAACTGTTCTCTGCACAGTCTCCATGCACACTGCAGATTGGAAAACGACTAATTTCAAGCATTTTTGTCAGGGTGATAGATCTTTCCCTCGAAAAGCAATGACTTCGTTTTTACCTTATGATCACATTCCTTTTTAACTAGTCTTCTATAGAAGACTAGATGAAACAGCCCCCCTGCCTGGAGGTCACTTTCAGATGCTATAACCTGACCGGCTCCTCTATTAAAATGTGTTTGTCTAAGTTGGACTTACTCTTCAACCGTATACCTTCTTCCTGATAAGAACCTGAGTATTTGCTAATATATGCCTCATCTATTCATTCAGCAAGTGTTTAGGAGGTACCTAGTATGTGCCAGGCTTTATGTGGGGAAATCGTTTTATAGATTGGTCTGGGAAGACTTCTTTGGTAAGATGAAAGAATCAGGGTGTTGTCTGGAGGAAGTACATTTAGGGAGGAGAAACAGTAGCGTGAAGGCCCAAGGCTGGAGCCCGTGCAATATGGCTGCAGGACAGGATAGAAGCCAGTATGTCTAGAATGGAAGGAGTAGGAGGGAATGTGGCAGGTGATAGGGTCCAAGAGATAACGAGTGGGGGATGGGAAGTCATGTAGAGCTTCATAGATCATTCTGGAAGCATTGGCTTTGTACTCTGTGAGGTAGAAAGCACTGGTAAGTTTGGACAGAGACCTGACCTGATGTGACTCGATTTTCACTCTGGTTGTTCCATCAGCAGTAGCCTGGGGGAGAAAGGGCCAAGGGACTGTTACAGCCATCCAGGGAGAGATGCTGATGGTGCGGCAGGGTGGTTGTGTGGAGGGGACCTGGAAACACTCTGAAGGTGGAGCCCATAGGATTTGCAGATCACAGGGATTTGGGGTGTGAAAGAATGAGAGCAGTGAAGGTGATTCCAAGGTTTTTGGCCTGAGCAACCTGACAAGATAGAGTTGCAGTTTCTAGAATTGAAATTGTGGGAAGGACAGGTTTAGAGCTAGAAATAACCAGTTCTGCTGTGAATATGAAGTTTGAGATGCCAGTTATTCATGTTTGTAGAAATGTGGAAATGGTATTATATGGATACACACGTCAGGAGTTCAGGGGATGGGTCCAGACTGGTGATACAAGCATGGATGTCACTAGGGCGGAGATGGTGTTTCAAGAAGTGAAACTGGATGAGCTCACCTGAGAAATAAGGAAACAGAAGATGGGGATGAGACCTGATGTTGCAGAAATGAGGGGCAGGACTAAAAGAGCCTGAGCAGGAAGCAGGAGGAGGCTGAGCACAATGTCTGAGAATAAAAGGGGGAAATGACATTGTCAGGAGGAGGAGCCATTGGCCATGTATGAGTAAAAAGGGGAAAGGCAGGCACCTGCCCTCAGTAGTGAGCATATAAAGCCTCAGAACGGGGCCTAACAATGAGCACCCAGAATTCTCAGGTATGAACATCATTGTCCTCGTCACCCTCCTGCCACCCTGTTTCCAGCAGGCTTGTCCAAAACTGACTTGAACTTGAGGGTTTGATGGCCTGGCTGCAACTTGGAATATCCCTCACTTTTTATTTTCCTACTTGTGGGAAACATTTGCATAGTCTCATTCTCACTTCTTGGCCGGGGCCATCTCTGAACGGGAGCAGGCATCCTCTGGGATTCTGGCTTGGGCATCATTCGTTCTTGCCCCAGCCCAGGACCCAGCCAGGTACTGGCAGGAGGCCAGGCTGGCACAGATGACCTCTTGAGGGACTGGAGCCTGGCCTGAACTTATTAGAAATGCACCTTTAATTATATTTCAATTTCTTTTGAGAACGGAGTGAATTATGCAGAGTTGATACCCAAATATTTGAATCAAGCACTTCAGAAATGAGAGATGTAGTGTACTAGAGACACTTGGGCTTTGGTACCAGACAGACAGACCTGAGTCAGATGGTCAGACAGCTACGGCTGATGGGGTGAGGTGTAGATCCCTGTTTGCTCTGGGCGAGCGGGATGGCCACAACTGTTTCATGGAGTTGCCACAGAAATGGAAGATCGTATGAAGAAAGTACACATGGTATTATAGCTGGCTCCTTTACATGTTTAATAAATTACAGTTGTTAATGATATATAATAAGTGCAATATAAATAGTAATTCCAATCAGAGGACCAGATACACTGAGACTATCTCACAGTTTGAGAGGAGAGCATCTCATGACTTAGAACACATTAACTGGGTCATTCTTTCTACGCCATGGAGAGTTCTTGTCCCTTTTGACACCCATGGAGAAGAAGCTGCCTGTGCGGGAGCCTTCAGGCTGGAAAGGGGACGTCTTCGGGGAAGAGGTGTGCCTCCTGTTCCTACACTGCTGGCCCAATCCCATGGGCTGCCGCGAAGAGGTCACTGCTGGGGGCGCCTCACAGTTACCTAATTCTCCCAGTCCTCATCACTGGCCTATTTTCAAGTATATTACCTGCTTTTGTACTCAAAAAAGAACTACCTTTGCCTGTTCTATACCGCGTCTATTTCTAACTCATATTGTCCTCAAGTTAAATGATTTGGTTCAAAGGACTCCTGAAAAGTCTGCCTGTTAAAATAGAATTGGCCGTTTCCTGAATGTGCTGTATGGTTTCTGCCCCCCACCCCAACTGTGCCTTTATTTGTGCTGGTCCATCAGCTTCAAATGCCTGTACACCTACAAGGGAGGCATGACGCACACTGTCAGTTTCAAACTTGGATCAGGGGTTGCTTCCTTTTGTCTCCAGGTGGAGCTGACTAATTGTGTTGTCCCCTTGGGTGTCTTGTGCCTTGATGGTTTCGAAGCACTGCGTTTGTTACTGCATATTACAGTGGCTGCTTCCATGGCCAAGCCAGGCAAGGGACATTTGTTGTGGCTCTGTCTGTCTGCCCATGGCCATACATACTGAACAAACACTTCATGGTCATGGCCTCTGAGTCCCCTGCTGCAGTGTAGTGTGGCCGAATGTCCCTACCGGCTTCTCACTTCACATGACAGAAATAGCAAGGCAGATAATCCTGCACGGGGACACAGGCCAAATCACTTCGAGGGTATTTCGAGTGGCATTTGAGTATTTTTGGCTATGAGTTGAGTTTTCCTCCTCTAGACACACTTCTGGGTTCCTCCAGGGGTCGGAGCCGCAGACATATCCTGAGGAGCCAACAGAAACTGACCCGGGATTAGCATTGGCTGTGGGTAATCCATGGATAGTCATGGTGAGCTTACTGTAATTATAACACGTGAGTTTTCTGATTTAGGTATCACTCGATAACCTCAGCTAAAGGGGAGGAAGAAATCTTAGAAAGCTAAATTAATTTATACTCATATCATCTTAAATCATATTGATGTAGTTTGCCTTGGCCCTCCTTTCCATAAATATTATGCAACCTTGTAATTTGACATTTATGAGCCCTTTTGCTGCTTTGGGAAGTGTATATGTGTAAAATCTGAATATTGAAACTTTCTTTTGCCTACAGTAAAGACATTGTCACCACCAGTTCTTAATTCATTTTAAAATTATTCCCACTTGATTTTTTTCTTTCTAGAAACAAGACACTGGCCAGTCACTTCTGGATATGGCATACACCCACCTGGGTGTGACTGAAAAGGAGTATTTTGGTTTGCAGCATGGTGAAGACTCAGTAGACAGCCCTGTAAGTGCCAGCCTGTAAATTGTGCTGAACTCTCACATGGCTTGGTTTTATAGCTTATGTTTTCTTACCCAACAGAGATGGCTTGAATCAAGCAAACCTATCAGGAAGCAGTTGAAAGGTTGGTATGATCTTTTCATTTCAGTTGTACATTAGGTGTTTGGTGGTTTGTTTTCTCTCCTTCCATCATTAGGGTGCCTGTAACATCTGCTACTTGGATTTTGGGGGCCCAGGAGACAAGAGTGAGATGATTTCTTCCTGTCTCACTTCTGAGTCAGCAGACATGCTTCCAGATCAGTCCTCAAGGATTGCCAGTGTGGGCAAGAAAGGGCAAGGTGAGAGCAGGCAGCACAGAGCGAGGGAATCCATGTTTCTTTTTAGAAGGAAAGAAGGAAGGAAGAAAGGAGGGAGGAAGGAAGGGAGGGAGGGAGGGAGAGATGCATTGTCTTTTTTGCCTGTGTGAGAGCCAGGGTAGGAAAGGCAAACATAACTCCCTTACTTGCCAACATTACAGCAGCATTCACTGGAAACTGAGCCATAGGTAGGTAATGTCACAAATAAGAAAGACTGATCTTTCTAAAATACACCTTATCCTTCATGAGTGATCCCAGCGCACTGGTTAACTCAGTTAGGTAGCCATCCAAGTCATGCCTCCCCAACCCTATGCCTTGATCTGTTCTCAGTCTGGCTTTCCACCGTAGCTGTCCTTGTTCCCTTTTGGGGAACAAACCTGGCCAGCCTGCAAGGCCTCCTCTGTGCCTCCCTCATTCTGTTCCTCCTGCTGGAAATGCTTTTCCCACCCTTTTCCCCGTATCTGACACTTGCCATTCTTCAGGCTGCTCAGACCCCATGTCTCCTACTGAAGCCATGGTTCCCTCTACCTTTGCTTTCACTTATCAGTGTCTGCTGCATAGCCAAACACTTTTGCCCCCGTCTCATGGTTATGTATCTCCAGCTTCCTCTCACAGCTGCAGGTCCTTTGAGGTTAGGACTCTTGCTACATTCCTCCCTGCATCCCTTATGGTCCCTGACACACAAGAGGCGGCCAGTGAATGGGAAAGGGGTAAAAGGGCAGGTGGATTTGTACATACAAGTGGGAGTGCACACGTGCACTCGTGTGCGTCCGTGCACACACACCTGCCCCAGCCCCTAGCTGGGAAGGCGTAACCACAGGTAGCCATGGCTCTTCTCCCAGTGCTGCCCTCACCTGGAGCTGGGTCCTCAGAGTTGTTACCTCCTGTGGGTTATGTCATTAGCACTTGGGAGTACCCAGGGGGATCACAAAGCCCTGGTAATCATGCCTGCCAGTTTGCATGCACAAGAAGGAGCATACACAAGGCATAAATAGGTGTTGTTATTCATTTTTCTCTCTAACTCATTCTTTCAGCAAGCATTCCCGAGTGCTCAGACTGGCGAGGCACTGGGCTCAGCTCTGGAAATGCAGCCCCAGTCAGCCAAGTGTGAAAAGAGATAGGAGAAGGAAGTTCTGTGGCAGTACTAAGCACGTGACAGGATGCTCCAGGTGCCCAGAAATGGATGAGTAAGACAAAAAGACCATACCTGAGGCACGGAATTGACAAGATGTAGAATGGGGAGAGGTGTGCGTCCAGGGCAGTGGAAGGACTCTGCTGTCCCGAGTTGCAGTGTCCCGAGTTGCAGGTGGTGAGCTGGCAGACAGAGAGTTACAGCACCACCCACTGGAACCCAGGCACTGTATAGAGATACGCTTAGGTGCCACACCCACCATTAGAGATGCCGTGAACAGGAGCCAGAGGTGAAAACAGAGGGTACTAAAGAGATGGGTGGGTAGTGCCTGGAATGCACTAGGGTAGAAGAGAAGCAGCAAGATCAGCTAGGGGAACGGGCTCAAGAAGGACTCGAGTTTCAGAGAGAAGAAAGTGCTGAGCACATAGACAAGACTGGTGCCTGTCTGCCGCAAGCTGAAGAGTGGGAGCAACTGACAGGAAGATGATCACAGGATCTTAGCAACACAGTCTGAACCTCTGTTGCTGTATCTATCAGAAGGAAGAGATTAATTTTATCCACACAAATGAATTGACTCTTGGTGTTGATGTATAAAGCCATATTTCAGCATTTTCATTGTGTAATATTCATTAACGTATTAATCATTTAATATGGTCTGCATTTAAAACATGAAATGTTTTCCAATGTAGAGTAATTCTGAAATGTCTCATAGCAGAATTAGAAACCTCAGTGTTATAATGCTAGTTTTGTCACCAGCTCTGTGACCTAAGGCAAGTCACTTACGTCCTTAGGCCTGTCAGCTCATCTGTAAAACAGGCTTATGGAGAGCAGCTTAGCTGACTCATAGACATGGTGCTGTTTAAATTCTAGAATGTACATGAAAATGCTTGAAAAGTGTAAATTGTTATATTAATGTAAGCCATTATTTCTTTGGGGCTTTTGTATAATATGCTGACTTAAGGATTTATAAAATTCCTAATACAGATAACAGAGTGTATTGTTTGAACACAGCCGTAAGTTAAGCATGTAATGAGAAGTAGATGATACAGTAGTCTATGCTGATATTACATGAATACTTTTTACAGACTTGCAAATTTCTAAAACAGTTAATTTATACACTCCTTATTTGAAATTAGTCCATTTGTAAAGGGAGAAGTTATGGTTGAATGAAAAGTACATCACTTATAAGAGAGTAACAACTTACATACATTGACTTTTTAAAGAGAAAACTTAATTTGTTTTTGAAAAATGTTGTAGGAGGTTTCCCCTGTACCCTGCATTTTCGAGTAAGATTTTTTATACCTGATCCCAACACACTGCAGCAAGAACAAACCAGGTAATAACATTTTCTTAAAGTTTTCTGTTTAGTTTATAAAAGTAAGTAACCACTAAAAATGTACTCTTCATTTTATAACTATGGCCAGATAACTTCATTTGGGTATAACTATACCAGCAATCACGAGCCAAGTAAAAATACAAGAACATATATGGAAATTTTAGTTGGTAAATTAGTCTTTGGTCTTGGGCCTCCTTCTCTCACCTCCAGGTTTGGGGCTGTCTGTGGCACACGGGCACTCACCATCTTCTCCCTTAACCTCCTTGCCGGATGAGCAGCGTGCCCAAAGGATGAAAAGTTATTGTCCAGTAATGCAAGCTGGGTTTGTAGCAGATTTATAGAACAGGCAGTCCACATGTCACATAGCTCAATATCCCTGAAGGCCTCGATGGCACTTGAGGATGACAAGACAAGTAGCAGTCAGAATTTCTGGTCATATCCCCGGTTGGCAGGAGCTAGGAAAGAGAACAGGCTGGACCCAGCATGTCTGCTGGTAAATCAGCAGGTGCAGGAAATATGTCAACCAGATAAAAGAAGGAGGGCCCAGTAAGAGCTGTTTACCCCGCAGGGCTTGGAGTCTGTGCTAGCTCAGGTTGTTCTTGGCAAGTGGGTTTTCTGGGTGGGGAACACAGTGTTTAGGGGAGCACAGTGCAGGAAAGCTGTTGCAGCTGGAACATGGACTGTGCCAACAACCTTCTCTCCCTCTTTATTATCCATATATTTATTGGTCTTAGGGAGGGAAACTTGTTTCACCACTAAAAAAGCAATGGGTGTTCAGGACTATTGAATTCTGTTCTATACTCATTGTGGCCATAAGACCGTCACGAAGGAGGCAGTATTAGTTCAGACATGGAAAGCTTATTTTTCCTTTAGTTTGCTAGTATGTTTAAAAGCCAAATATTAGCCCATCACTCTGTTTTGCCTTTTTCGTGCACCGCTTTCTCCCTCATCTCAGATATCAGGGATTTGCCTGTGTTTACCATTATGTTACATTTTAAGCCAGTGTAAGGTCCATGTGACTCACTGGGTTACTACGAGGAAGTAAACACTGCTCTGGCTTTTTCCTTCACATCTCTTTTACCTTAGTGGACTGGGGACAGTGCAGATATGCTCAACCCAGCAGGTCATTTCATAAGCTGATGAATACAGATCTGGTGACAAAGTTTATGAAAGTTTTAAATAACCACACCAAGGCTTCCTCAGACCAATACTAGATAACAAATTCTGCTTGAGCTATTCTTTGTAATGACATGAAGAACTAGGTGAGGTGGCACATGCCTGTGGTCCCACCTGCTGGAGGTCCCACCTGCTGGAGGGGTGGAGGTAAGGTAAGAGAATCAAGACTAGCCTGGGCAACATATGACCATCTCCAAAACAATTACACAAAGATCTATGTATACATGCATGTATTCGTTATGCATATTTATGATTATATATGTTTGTATACAAATGTATTTACATGTGTATGTGGGAGGAAGAATTCTAACCAGTAGGTTCTTAAAAAAAAATCAGAGTTCCATAATCAAATATATCTTTATATATTTTGTGTCATAATGTTGTATATACACCTGTATGTGTATATATTTTCTGAAGCAGAAGTTTTATAAAACTATATGGTAGGCACGAACTACACTGAAGTTTTCTATTCTGTTTCCTTTTTCAAAAATATTGATCGTGGCTCAGTAAAATGATTTTACTACCACCTGATAGGCTCCAGCCCCACATGTGGACTGTACTGCCTAAACTGGTGACTGTCCATCACCTGGTCTCCCTGATGTGATGGTGCAAGCCCTGGTTTGTGGCACCTACTGGGCATGTTAGGGTTCTCCAGTGACAGAACCCAAGGGAGCAGATTCCAGGGCAGCCTAACCCAGGAGTCCCCCTCCAGTGCCCCTCATGGCTGCTGGCCATCTGCTTCCTTCCCAAGAGGAAATGTGCTCACTACTGCCCCATGGGAGCTGGCAGGATCTTCCTGCCAAGCCTTCCTGTCATTTAAGAGACAACTAGGAAAGTGTAGGGAGACAAATTAGATTTGCTGGGTCGTAACATGGCCAGTGGGTGGGGCTACAGAGAAGCAGCTTTTACTTCCAGATGAGTATTAAGCAAATATTCTTTCTTACCTGAGTCCCACATAAAATTCAATTTGTCTGTGTCTATTTTATATACATGCATACGTACATATATATATATATATCTTTTACATACATACATTGCACACACACACACATATATATGTACACACTGTGTGTGTGTGTGTGTGTGTGTGTGTGTGTGTGTGTGGAGGGGAACAGCACTGAGGATTGAACCCAGGGCTGTTAAATTGACATATCCTCAGCCCTTTTTTAAATTTTGAGGCAGGGTCTCTCTGTAAGTTGTCCAAGGTAGCCTTGAACTTGTGATCCTCCCACCACAGCCTCCCACAGTGCTGGGATTACAGGCACGTACCACCATGCCCGGTCTGCATCTGTTTTACAATTAAACTGGTTCAGAGCTGACACCCATTCCCAGTGTTAAAATGGGCAGAGTCCCCACTGTGGAGTAGAGTATACCTTTTGCCTCCTAAGATAAGGACACCAGATTTCTCTTAATGCAGCAAGAGCCACAGAACAGCCACTCATATGGCTCCTGGTAGAGCTAGGGAGGCTAGATTTTTTTCTTATGCTGGGGCAGGAGTCCACCATTAATTCGTGTGTGTGTATCTGTGTGTGTGTGTGTGTGTGTGTGAGACAGGGCTTTGTTTTTTTGTTTGCTTGCTTGCTTGCTTGTTTTCGGTATGGGGATTAAACCCAGAGCCTTTATTCTAAACTACATTCTCTAGCCTTTGTTTGTTTGTTTTTGTTTTTGAGATGAGGTCTCTCTAAGCTGCCCAAGCTGAGCTTGAATTTGTGACCCCTTTGCCTCAGCCACCCAGAGTGTTGGGAAACTTGGTTCCCAAGGGTCAGAGGAGTATAGAGGTAGTATTTGTTAGTGTTAAAAGGATCTAGGCAAAGAGCCATTCATTGCTTCTTTCCTGAAGTTAAGGTCAAGGGTGGGGTATGCTCTAAGAGGGATCATTGCATTTCTGCAGTTAGACATTGCAAGTTTGTCTTGTAAATAACTTCCCTTTATCCCAGTTGTTAAATTAAGTATCTTTTTTATTATGAGCCTCCACAACTGCTGTTTCTGATAAATTTGGATCATTCGAAACAGAATTTCATTTACTGGCAGTATCTAATTAAAATTTAAATTCCTTCAAGATAACTACATCGTCTCCTACATTCAAGTTACATTCCACAATTCTGATTTCTTTACATGTGATTTCATGGGGTTGATGCAGAAATTTTTTTCAGTGTATGACAAGGCAGCATTTGATGAATGGTAATTCCAGGTTTTTGTTCTCATTTATATCACTAGGAAAATACACTGATTATTTGGGCTCTTCAGTGAAAGCCCGGGTTTACCCATGGATTGTCTGTAACTCTCTCCTCTCTTCTTTCTCTCAGTAGCATTGTAGCAGGAGAGAACACTTAATTCTAGTTGGAATGTCAGCGTGGATAAACATAGAAACAAACTAGAAAGGCCAGATTATGTTCTCCTAGGTGGAAAAGAGAGATTCCAAAATCAAATGGGTATGAATCAACACACATATACAATATCATCTCTCAATACATTTTTGTAATTGTTCATTATAATTGAGGTAATAGTATCAGTTATAATGTAGATCATGAACCTTTTAGTCATTAAATGTATAATGAATTTGTAGCATATTGAGATTTTTCTCATGACTGTCTAGGTTAAAATAAGACTTAGCCGACCCCACATATCCTGAGCATCAAATTTCTTATCTGTAAATAAAAGAGATGGTGGTACATACCTCAGTGTCATTAGGAGACTAAAACCAGGGGAAACTACACAGTAGTAGGTACATAGCCCAGAAACTGCATCTATGAGGTTGGAATATTGTTTAAAGCTTTCATGTCTCATAAAGCCAGCCCCTTGACCTTTGTCAGTCTGAGAAGCTGTGACAGTGATTTGTTTAAATTGCCAAAATGACCTCTCTCCTGCCCCTGTGTACCTTTGCCATGTCTGTATTAGATTTCAAGAGGTTTCCCTTTTGTCTTCTTGACCAGACTCTGGAATGTCTATTCCGTTTGAATCTAGGTTTTAAAAAAGAGTGGGAGCTAGCAGCCAAGTGCCCTGTGTGTGTACATCCCTAAATATAAATATCTCCCGACACTTCATAGTCGGAGCAGAGCTGCTGGTGGGCTCCCTTTCCCCCCCTCTGTCCCAGGACAACAGTGCAGCCTCACAGCCTGAGGGCCTGTGATGCCTGGCTCATAAAACAGTCCCAGGGTTTTGAATTTGCACCTGCTGGTCACTCACCAGGATGCATCTTGGAGGTCCTGGAAACTACTGGTATACTGATGTTTGTGCTTTCGTTCCAGCACCCACAGTCCTGGGACACAGGAAAAAACCCAGCTGAGTATTTGTAACCCAGCCAAGGAGGTATCTTCACAGACCCTCCTCCTGTTTAGCAGCTTCCTGCAAAGGGAACGTGGGTGTGCAAATGCTGGCATAATGTTCTGAACAGTGGCCCAGCAGTGTGCGGGGGCTGCTTTGTGCTGAGTGCCTCTGGATCCCGGTGCCCAATTAGGAAGACTCAGGCTGGGGACAGAGGCACCAGTGGTTGTAGGCAGGCTGCTTCCACTAGTCCATTCCTGCTCAGGCCTCCCTAAGGACAGCTGGCACTGGTTGAAAACTGCCCCCACCAGTGGAGATTTAGGGCATCAGCATGAGCAGTCCTGAAGGATGGGGCAGCTCTGCAATGTACAAAATAGTGTCTGGTACCATTTAAAATATGTAAAATTACATTTTTATGTACTTTGTTTCTCAGATGCACAGGTCATGTTCTTGAGTCACAAGAAAGAATTTTTTTTTTGCTTATTTTAGTTGCATATGAATTAATGAAAACAATTGTTTCATAGGCACTTGTATTTCTTACAACTGAAGATGGATATTTGTGAAGGAAGGTAATGAGAATTTTGCATTTTTCTTTTCCTACCATACTGGCCAAATTCCTGGTTTTAATCTAATGAGCATGCATTTCTGGCAACAGTATTAAATTTAAACAAAGACTGGATGTTGAAAACAGCATCTTGTGTGACATTAGGCTTCGGACATCTGTTTTCAACTCAGTCTTGGTTTAGAGAAGCTGAGGATTGATAAACTGTGTTTCTGCTAAAGACCTGTGAAATTTGAAAGGGAGAGAGATCCAGAATGTATTACAGGCTTCATTCAGCAAGGCTTTTGGTCCTAATTTAGGCCTTCTTCTGAGCCCTCCAGTTCCTAACATGGCAGGTTTTCTCCCTGGTAAGGTTCTTCCTCAGAGACAGGAGTGTCTTCCTGTGATTCAGCACTTCTTGTGTACCCACACCTTCTCAGTGGTTGGAAAGTATCCAGTAATAATCCCACAAAGGGAGGTAAAATTCCAAGCCAGTGGTCCTCGAGCCACCTCCCAATCTTTAGTATTTTCTTGACTCATGAAAGTGCAGCAGGGGCTGGGGATTTAGCTCAGTGGTTAAAGTGCTTGCCTTGCAAGCACAAGGACCAGAGTTCGATCCCCAGCACCAAAAAAAAAAAAAAAAAAAAAGTCCAGCAGGCAAACTGGTGGAAACAGCCACATTTTATTTCCATTCTCACCCCTTCTTTTCTCCTGTTAGTGTAATT